>WJFA01003959.1:0-11616 GCA_009870155.1 Pseudobourletiella spinata | reverse complement strand
CAGTTATTAATTAGTTTTTTCATATGCTAGTGGCCAAAATTTATTGAGAAAAACGAGTCATTTTTTGGTTTTATGAATTAGAACGAAACAAATACCGCCACCATTCGTTTGTCCAGGAAGATAAGAACTTCAGGAACTCTAGAAAAACGCAGTCATGGCGTCTTCGGCCAATGGACTTTTAATTCCTCAATCTATTCGTCTTCAGCATGATTTAAGAACCACAAAGGAGGAACTAGTGCATACTTTGGACCAGATAAAAAAGTTGCAAGCCCGAAAACGTGAACTTGAAGAGAAAATATCTACCATCAAGTGTGAATTAGATATGATCGGTAAAAGTGGAGAGGGGGTGTCACAGTATGAATGTGATAGCTTTCCATGGTCCGCGGAAATGATGAAAGTGCTCAAGTCTGTATTTAAAATTGAAGATTTCAGGTCATATCAAAAGGCCTCAATTAATGCTACAATGAGCGGAGTCGACTGTATGCTGATAATGCCGACGGGTGGAGGGAAAAGTCTTTGTTTCCAGCTCCCTGCCCTACTCTCATCTGGGATTACCTTGGTCGTATCGCCCTTGATTTCCTTAATGGAAGATCAGTTGCAAGCAATGAATGAGCTTGGAATCCCAACCGCGCTGTTCAACTCGAATACTACCAAGGAACAAACTAAGTACATATTCGACTCTATGATTGATCCTAAGGCGAAGTTGAAACTGTTGTATGTAACACCTGAAAAGTTGGCGAAGAGCAAGCGACTCATGTCGCAGCTGGAGAAAATGTATCGCCTCAACAGATTTTCACGTTTGGTCATCGATGAAGTTCACTGTTGCTCTCAATGGGGTCATGATTTCCGACCCGACTACAAGTTCCTTGGGATCATGAAGACACAGTATCCGAAAACACCGATTATTGGCTTAACTGCAACAGCAACTCCAAATGTTATTGTTGACGTGCAGAAAATATTGAATATCGAAGGCTGCCTAGTGTTCAAAGACACATTTTTCCGACCGAATCTCAAGTACGAAGTGTTGGACTGCGGAGAGGGCGGAAAAGTTGAAGATATAGCGAAATTAATTCAAACCCGATTCTCTGGCATGTCTGGAATCATTTATTGCCTCACAATCAAGGACTGTGAAGAAGTGACGGAGAAGCTTCGCGGCTTTAAAATCCGAGCGCTTTGTTATCATGCTCAGCTCGAGCCGGAGCAGAGGACGAAAACGCAGCAAAAGTGGTACAATAATGAGATCCAAGTTGTAGTAGCAACTGTGGCATTCGGGATGGGCATCAACAAGTTGGATGTCCGTTACGTCATTCACCACTCTTTATCCAAATCTATTGAGAATTATTATCAAGAAACTGGCCGAGCTGGAAGGGATGGTGAACTTGCTCACTGCATTTTGTTTTATAAGTTTTCAGACTCTTTCCGGGCCTCATCCCTCATGTTCACTGAAAGAAATGGAGTTTCGAATGTTTATAATATCCTCAGATACTCCTTGGACAGGGAAAATTGTCGGAAGGCACTGCTGGCTCAGCATTTTGGTGATCAGTGGGAACTCACGGGTTGTGGGGAAATGTGCGACAACTGTGAGCGGAAAGCATCAGAGGACGTTAGTTACGAAACTATAAATGCGGGACCTCTTTTAGATCACATTGATGCGATACTAGACCATGCATCTCGCAAGGATGAGAGGCTTACTTCGCTCAAGCTAATGGATGCGTGGTTGGGCAAGGGTAACAAGAAACTTCGTGTGGACACCGTACCAACGCCCAAGTATAATCGACAAACTTGCGAGGCCATTGTTGCAAATCTGTTGATTGACGGATTCCTCAAAGAAGATTTTCACTTCACCCCCTATTCCACAATCAGTTACATTGTTGCTGGGGCCAAAGTTGTGCTCAGGAATAACGGAAAAATTGAAAAGGAAATCCTTTATAAACTTCCTTTGACCTTGGTTAACCCGTTGAAAGCAACGAGGAAAAAACTGGATGGTGGAAGTTCGCAGCCGGTCAACACTCAAAAAGCTTCGAACAAGGTCGGAGAAAAGTCTTCATCATCCACATCCCGTTCACCATCTTCTAAACAGAATCCCAGTAGTAAATCTTCATCGAAGGACTCATGTAGATCAAACTCGAGCCCCATCCGAGAAAAATCAACCGATTCCAGCTCCTCCAGTCGAGAACGGTTAAAGAGTACCAAAAAACGAGCAACCAGGGACGATGGGTGGACGAAAAGTGGGAAAGCATCTGGATCTGACGCAGATTTAGTCGGTGATAGTCAGCCATCCCCGAAAAAATCCAAGATAGATTTCTCATTTAAAAAGAATACAAGCTCAAGACAAAGCTTATCAAATTCAGCGGATGTTGACGTTGTTGAAATTGATTAGGCTGCTGAACCGATAAGTTGATTGTATTCTTTTTTTTTATGGTTTTACGCAAACATGATTAATTCTGCGCGCCGCAACCATCGATTTTGATAATAAAATCCTATCAAGGTTATTTGCTAAATCCCGCGATCTTGTTTTCATTTATTGCGTCTTCTGTAACATCAGGATTCAGGAGTGTTGCAAGGAGTAAACCGCCGAAGGTACCTTAGTTATCCTTGACTTTGAAATTTAGGAGAGGGAGCGGTATAGACCACATCGAGCGGAATTTAGGAGTTAAATGGGGGTACCAAGCAGCAATTCCAAAAAAAATAAATTCATATTTAAAGGCCAAAGTAACATTCGCTCGGACAGTTCAAAGCATTTGACATCTTTGACGTCATAGCAATGGAGGACGACGACATTCCGCAGTTGGTCCAAATTGAAGATCCTGCGTCCAGTGGTGATTATTGTTTATTTAGTACAGGCAGTGAGAAAGTCCCTGTGACAGTGCTGACCGGCTATTTAGGAGCCTGGGAAAACCACATTGCTGAATTATATTCTTCATGAACAGACGGAGAAGAAGATTGCTGTGATTTTGAATGAATTTTCCAACGGTATTTTCAAATAAAATTAATCTGTACTTGAAATTTTCAAAATGAACAAATAACTAACTAATCTAAGCCTGCTTCGTGTTCAATGCTTCCAGATAGTGCAATGGAAAAGAGCCTCGCCGTCGGACAAGAAGGACAATTGTACGAAGAATGGCTGGAACTGAGGAATGGTTGCCTATGTTGCTCGGTGAAGTAAGTAAATGGCTGAAACTATTGTATGTGATGTTGATTGGTGTAAATTCCCGGCCCGATGGAAATGAAATTCTGAGTGGTACATTTTATTGGGGCATAAGGTCACAGAAAGAAAGTGTAACTAGCGACACCGCAGTCCTTATTGTAGGCCAAACCGAGTGTGATGTAATGTTTATGTTACAATTATGAATTGTAGGGACAATGGAGTGAAGGCGATTGAGAACTTGATGGAAAAGAAAGGAAAATTCGATTATATAATTGTTGAAACCACCGGGCTCGCAGATCCTGGTACAGACATTTTTCCTACGTCCTAAGTCTATGAAGTGTTATTACTACAGACAACTTTATTCAAAGCTTTACTATTGCTTTTCAGGACCTATTGCTTCAATATTTTGGCTTGATGAAGACCTAGGCAGCGATATTTACTTAGATGGCATTGTGACAGTAATCGATGCAAAACATGGATTAGAGGTGATGTAGGATTTTGGTTGAAAACACAAAACTCATCAGTTTTATTAAATATTTTGTCTCTAAAATGTGCTTTGTGTTTTTAGAAACTGCTGGAAAAACCTCCGGAGGGTTACTTTAGTTCAGCCGTGAGGTAAGTCGTAATGAGTTGATGGTATTCACTGTGTAGGGAAAGTATAGTATTGATCATTTGCGTGATTTGATTTTGAAGGCAAGTAGCTCTGGCAGATTTCATCATACTAAACAAAACGGATTTGGTTGACCAGACGCAACTGGAGAGTGTAAATTCTGCTATAACAACAATCAATAGGAGTGCAGAAGTTTTCCCAGCACAGTTTTGCAAGTGCGGACTGTTGTACATATTCAAATTGAAAAGCGTGGAAGCGCTAATAAATTTTTCGAGGATGAAGTCTTATATTGTTTTTCTTAAGGACTCCATTGGATAAAATCCTTGATTTGCGAGCCTATGACGGAGTACAACATGAAAGGTAATGCGAGCTGTCCTGTGCTTTTGGATTTAATATTTTCAGCGAAGTCGTCGAGTGGAAAAATATTCCTTGTTACGTCTGATCTTGGACGTTTTAGCTTTGAAAGTAGACAGAAGTTTCCCGGAGTGTATACTAAAGGAGCCTCATTTCGTTTAATTTGGCAGACTTTCGAAAATCAGCGAAGAGACAGCAAATTTAAATAACCAATTTAAGTCAACTCATTTGGACCAGAGCGTGGGGACAGTTACGTTGCATTTACCTACACCGATGACCCGGTCTTCATTGGAAGATTTCCTCGGGCAAATACTTTGGGACCGCAAGGGTTGCGAGGATGCAGAGATATGGCGCTTCAAAGTAGCTCATTTTTTAACAGCCACACAGGATTTTTCATCTCTACATGACTATTAACACCGTATTTGAATTACTCAATAGGGTTTAGTATTTGATGACCTCAATTGCTCGAATGAAGGATTCCCGAGCGATTCGGCTTTAATGGTTCAAGGAGTGAATGACACGTACGACATAAATCGCATAGCTATGGACAAGAGCGATGATCAACAGAGGCCAAGCTCAGGAAGCAAACTTATACTAATTGGTACGTTGAATTTTGCTCTGAGATATTTTAGTTGAGAGGAAGTGTTTGTTTGGTTAACAGTAACATGCGTGCACCAGATGCTGACGACGGGGGAAATCTATTGGAAATAATCTGTAAATAATAAAAATTATTATTATAATAATTATTTACAGGTCGTAATTTGGATGTTAAGAAGTTACAAGAGGTTGTAGAAGCTATTCTAATGAGTGAAATCCGTGTTTGAGTGGTAATAAAGTCGGCCTTGGCCTTAACTAAAACCTTAATTATGGAATAGCATTTATTAGAACACTTATCGAATAGTAATCATCCAGCACCTCGCAGACTCAACATTCAATCTCTGCTTCCTAGCAGAAGCTTATTGCCAAAACATGTCTTAATAGGTTTGTACAAGTTCAGTGCATATTCTAAGGAGTACGATTCAGAGGGAGCTTGCATCAATGCCACCTTTCCTAATAATATTTTCCGCGCCCTCTTCCGTATATTGCTGGATGTCTATTTATCCAGGTTTTAATTCGGGCCCGTAAATGCCTCAATTTATAAAAATTTTGAGCCTAAAATTCTTATCTTTTTCTTTCCGATTTTCGCAATTTTTTGGCCTCGCCTTTTGCTAGCTATCCTTAATCATCCGAACACGTTGAAAGCACCGACCATCGGCTTTCATATCGGCAGCGTTATAGTGATGCTGCTAACAAAATACCTTCACATCTCCCCACCCTAAAATGCTAAAAGCAGTGCTAATTGGCGACGGCGCCAGTCCGTAAATATCGACATCAATATCTAGTAATTTTTAGCATCGCTGTATGCTATGTTCCACAAAAACCAATGAGTCTATTGAAAAAACTTGATCGTTTTTTACGCCAAATAGGTCTAAATTTAAAAAATCAATTATCGATACGTAACAATACCCCTCTCAAAAACTCAAGCCCCCTTTGACCCCACGACACGACATGATACAAATTCGAACCCTTCCTACGCCTGCATGCTATAAATATTTGCCGGTGAGCCGGTGACCCCTTGTGGATCCTTTTCGGTTCCCCCTGTTCCATCGAATGAGATGTGAACGACATCTGAATAAGACCACAAATGATTTAAATGCTGGAAGCAGCAGGACGCTTCCATGGATAGCGTGTGTGGGGATGAGGATGACTCACACACACAGAGACACGCATGGGCGAAAAAAAGTGCCAGAAGTTTCGCCACTACGCTGCGATATTACATGCTGTTGTGAAGCCGACGTAGCAATGGTGAATGAAGTGCAACAGAATATATTCTGATATTTACTTTATCTCACTTAAAGTTTCGTGAGCGAATAACGGACAGATTTATTAAATTGAACGGAACAAACTGAAATGGATTAAAGCTTGGATGGATCTGGAAATTTTGAGAAAAGTTGATCTCAGGAAGAACTGACTCATCGGGGTTTTCATATTTGAATTTCGATTTAAACTTATATTTTACCAAGTTTGACTTAGAAATTTGGTAAGTAATAACGATTGCTTAACTACGCCGTTGTTGAATCGTCGCGGAATTGATCAACAGCCTTATGGTTGTGTACGCAATGCAAAATGTTAACAAGTAACGGATTTTTTGTCGCATTTACTGCAGTTTCTTAGGAATCAATCATAATGTGTTTTAATTGAAAACTACAACAGTTGGCGAGCACTCACTTACTACAGAGGATAACATGGCGGAGGCAACCCAAGGTCTCCCTGAAACAGCAGAGGACTTGAAGTGAGTACTTTCTCCGTTTTTCAGCCAAAAAATGGAGTGTCCCAAGTTAACATTTCTTTTATTTTTTAGCAATTCTGGAGAGATGGATAGAGGAGATGATAGACAAGAAATTTGTATTCGAGGCAACCTGTTGGAACAACTGCAGTGTTTCTTTTGTACAAATATGCTTCAACCTCCTATTTCTGTCTGTAGCAATGGTCACAGTTGCTGTGGGGATTGTCGGAATAACATGATGTACTGTGGATTTTGTAAAGGCCCTTTTGCGACCACCCGAAATTTTGCACTTGAAAATTTGCTTACTAGTTGCTCCGTATGGTGTAAGTTTCGTCGGAATGGTTGCGAAGAATTTATACCACTCAAAGACTACGTGGNAATTTATACCACTCAAAGACTACGTGGTTCATACGAGTATGTGTCAGCATAGCCCGATAAATTTGAATGATGGGTCGGATGAAAGGTAAATACGGCAGCTATAACGGTCGAAGAATTTTTGAAATATTATGAGCAATATAAGAATGAGTGTTTTTATTAGCGAATGCATTGAGAAACTATTATGTAAGTAGCGATACAGATGGACCAGTCGAAGCCCCGTGGTCCTACCCGTCTTGGATGCGTTCTCCAGGGACAAGGTTGAGTCATCAAGGTCGAGGACCAGAGGGGGACTCTAATGCAACTGGCGGGGCTGATACTAACACGGTGGATGTTCGAATTAGTTTGAGTATAGACGATCCCACCAAAATGATATCCGTGGGAAGTACTAGTTCTGGCTCAGTGTTGCGGAGACAGGACCTTCGACACGCATTTCCTTCGAATTCAAGGTGAGAATCGACTCCATATATTCTCCAACATGCTTGCCCTTTTAAATACTTTTAAGCACATTTGGTTTTGTAGAGTGGTGACGGTTGCAGATCCAGTATCAGGTCCAACGGAAAGAGCACCGGGTATGATGATTTCATCAAGTAACTTGATAGTTTTCATTATTTCGTCACTTAATTTTAACGAGTGACGCTTTCGACTTGCAGGATATGGTGATAACGATTCGAGTATTAGCAGCCAGACTTTCGGTGGATCGCTGGGTACAGGCCTAGCATCATATACTTATCCGTGGTCTCCGTATCGCCGTGTACCATTTCCAAATCGATGGGCAGGGGCATTTGTAAGAGGATCAATGCCGTATCCAACGCGACGAATTTCCCAGTTTCCAGTGGACTCCCCTTGGATTCGAAGATCAGTTGGTCTGTCACCACCATTTCTGGATACCATGCAACGAGAACGGTGCCGTCATCAACAGCAGTTTAGTAACGGTTCTTCCCGTCGTTTGGAGGATTCACATAGACAGCAATTCCCAGGGGAACGAAACCCTTTTGGTCCCAATCCACAAAGTGATGCGGGGCCAACTAGATTCTACTTAGGTGGAATGCGACCTCTGGCCTCCCCGGGTGATAGAGGGATCTTCCATGTGGAGGCTACTATGCCAAATAGGCGCCACTCCGTAGCAATTAGCTCGTCCGAAGATGTCCTGGACTTTGTTAGTTCCCTTCCAAATGAGACCAGCGAAGGCAGTTTTGAAGATTCTGGACCGCTGGCAGGATTTATCATTTAAAACGTTTAAGAGTTCATGATCGAAAGTATGACCGTTAATCTTGTAACAGAACAAGTTGAAGGAGTTTGATTTTAATATTTTTTTATGTGGATAATTTTTTATAATAGACCTTCATCACTTTGATGTAGTGAATAAACAAGTTGATCTCGGGCAGTAGTTTAGAAGATTACATGTGTGCTTAAGCTTTAATGCTGTAGTTGTTTACGACGAGTCATTTGGACTTCTACAATAAGGTATGACGCAGATGCATGACAAAAAGGAGTTTCAAAGATGTCTGGCTTACATGACGCAAATGTTACCTGAAATCAGACTAATTGGAGTCTCATTAGTAAACAAAATCTTAGGACTGACTCAGGCTAAGCCGGTATAAATAATTTGTATGAGTGGTTAAACCGTGGCACCAGCTGTAAATTACGAGAACTGATGAATACTATCGCCCTAATGGGTACGGTCTCGGGACGTTCAGCATTGACCGAAGGACAGATAGCATCATCTCTACGACTGAAAATTTCTTGTGCAAATTTGCTATTTGCCTTGTTAATTCATCGCTAATTTAATTTGAAGCTTAATTTTTTTGCTGCGTTCACGCCCGATTCTGGTTAACTGCCCTTCACTTGAGCCTCCTTTCCTTCTTTAAAAGCATGAGCTTTTGTTTTCACCATCACATTTTTAGTCCCCGCAGTGCTCAGTTTAAGTTTCAACATCCAGTTGAGGTTCCTAACACATCCTCAAAATGAATTCAAACATTGCCTTCGTTTTTGGCGTCGTAGTTTGTGTTGCCCTCTTTACTGCTTCTACAACAGCCGATGAAGCTCAGACTTTGACGGCAGAAATCAAAGCTACCCAGGCTGGCGCGGACAAGCTGGCCGTCTCCATTAACAATTTTTTAAATAATAAGAAAAATGTGACGGATGAGCAGATTGGAAAAGACTTGAAGAAAGCTGCGGGTGACCTCTGGAGCAGTGGTGACAATCTTTCCTTGAGCCTTATTAAATTGGCTGAATTCCTTGGAGTCGCCCCTCCCACTATTGAGGAGGAGCATTCAAAGGTATGCATTATAATGGTTGTTACTGCTCAAATATTTTGGTAGCATTTAAAAACTTCATTCCAAATTCCAACTGTATGCTTCTTCATTATTGCAGCCCTTGTAGTCAAACTGAGTTGTTGGCAGATCCTTTGAGCAAATACACCGGAAATGTCCTACCGAAATCAATCTCAACCAGAAAAGCATCTTTGGTCGAACCATGTAACCGAAACTATGGCATTACTGTTAATTAATTATAATCTGCAATCTTCTGTCACAAGAAATAAATTATAAAAAATTATACAAATTATTTAATTCGGCAGCATGCGCAGTGTGCAATCATTAAACGGGATAGGCTCATTTCTGTGAAAATCAACAGATCGAAGGGATTCATCTCATACAGATTGGAGTTTAATTATATTTGCATAGAGAACCTTGAAGTCGCACGATCCTCTGAATCTGGGCACGTGCGTGTGCATTGTTTTTTCGGGAAGAACAAAAAGTGTGCGTGCAGCTTAGGACACATGTGAGCTTCAAAGGTTTTTGGTCTCGTAGTTATTTGCCGACTTCAAAATACTTGCCGCATTGGGCTGGTTTCGGTGTGCCTACAATGACAGCAATTACATCTTCGGGGGAAGAGTCAATTAGGCGCACTATCAATGTGACACCTGTTCTAAATCTGAGCGAAAACTATGAAGAATATTTTGAGATTGAAAAGTGTGTACAGTGGATTGTGGACAGCAAGTTCCAAAGAGTAAGTATCTATGCGTTTAAGGTGCATCAAAAATTTTAGTGCTGATTTTTGAAATTTGAATATTTTTGTGCAAGTGCCGTCTTTATTCCACAGCTACGAGCTACGACAGATGTGCAGAGTAATGCAGTGATCTTTTCCCCATGTTTCAGGTAGCATTGCAATTTTCGGACGAACTACTACATTTAGCAGTTCTTGTGCAAAATGCCATTGCACCGAGAATCGGAAGCTCAAGAGTTTATTTATTGGCGGATTCTACGTATGGAAGGTACCTTGAAATCAGTACAAGTTGACCAAACATAATGGCTTGAAAATAAAGTTAGATTCTGCGGTTACTGCGGATTCAGACAGCTGTCGTCGTGATTACCCCAACTCGTTCTAATTGTAGTATGATTTTTTAATGAATTTCAGCTGCTGTAACGACGAGAAAACAGCAGCGCATATAAGTGCAGAGGCCCTGATACATTTTGGTCACTCCTGTGGGTCGTCTCGGAATACGAAATTGCCCGTACTTTACGTATATGTTCGTCCAGGGACAAAAATGGATCAGCTCTTTAGTGATTTTATGAAAACTTACCGGGACACGTCTACTGCAGTTTCAATTTTGTACGACTTGGAGTACGCTGAAATTTCTTCTAAACTATTAGAATCCCTTCGTGAATCCTCGTATGTAAATGTGAGCCTTCTGAAGCCGGAGTCTTTAAATCAAATCAGGGAATCTTATGACTTCACTCAATGCCCCTTGAGCATATTTTATATAACATCCACGGAAGGTGCAGTTATTAGTCGAATTCTACAAATTCATCACACGTTTCGAAGAGCAGAGACCACACCTCAAGTAACTATTTACAACCCATCAACCTCTTCGTCGCTTCAAACTCCTTCGGTCCACAAACTGCTCATGAAGAGAAACTTTTACATTGAAAAGCTCAGAGAAGCAGACACGGTGGGAATTCTAGTGGGGACACTCTCGGTGGATAACTACATAGATATCATTAAGCACCTGAGGACAATTCTGAAACAAGCCGGGAAGAGAAGCTATGTTGTTTCCATTGGGGAGATAAATGCGCCCAAATTGGCGAATTTTCCCGATATTAACGTATTTGTCCTCGTCGCCTGCCCTGAAGCCACTTTGATAGAAAGCAAAGAATTTTATCAGGTAGTAACCACGCCCTGGGAAGTAGAAGTCGCCTTCGGCCGACAGAACGATCAAGCTGATTACTTTGTAGATTATCGAGTGTTGCTTCCAGGTAACGAAATTTGATCAGAAAATATTTTAAATGGGCATTTATAATACAGAATATGACTTTGTTGTGTTTCTTAATTACTCTGTAGGCGCTGAAAACCATGTAGCATTTGAGAAGTACACCGGTAGAAATATTTACACTGATGTCAGCCTCATTAATGGTGTTTCCCGTATTGGTCTAAACTGGCAAGGGCTTGAAGAGCTTCCACCTGCAGAAGATTTCAAAATCCACGAAGGACAGAGTGGAATTGCGAGTTACTATTCAAATGAACCACAGCTGTCTTGAGTTTTTAAAACTTTTTAAAGGAAGTAAAATGAAATCACAGCCACGCGTACAATGAAATTTTCAGATTTATTTAATTTTGTTTCCTAATTTAAATTCTTTTCCGTCCAATGCGTTGACTGAAGCATCCTTTAAATGAAACAGCTCGGATGTCGATTTCACCCTCCTCTAGCTGCAAAAGGTTACATATTAGTTCTTACGTTATTACTTCAAAACATCTACATATTCATATAGTACCTCATCAAAGGCATACAACTCGGAGTAG
>WJFA01003958.1:0-11621 GCA_009870155.1 Pseudobourletiella spinata | reverse complement strand
TATGGAGAGGGGGGGGGGAAATGGAAAGAGCTATGTTACTATTGTCTCCACATAATAATGTCAGATGTCCACACACACACACACACATACACACATACATGTATACATATGCACACGCATCTATGCACAAATACACATCTACACCATTATACACTTACGTACTGTGAGCTGCTGTGACGCGGCCAGAACTGGGCTCAACCTTGTGTGTGTGTGTGTGTGTGTGTGTGGAGGAGCGTTGGGGAGCGTAGTCACTTCTGTGCCAGTCTTTGCCCAGACGTTGGCTTGAACAGGCGGTTGTTGGCGGTGTCGGAGTGAGTGAGAGTCGTATGGGTTCTCCCCCTTCACACTACTTTGCCAAGTAGCGGAGAAAGTACACAAGTTTTCCCCTCACTACTTTCTCCCTTTCCTTTACCAGTGGATACGACTGTGTGATGGTGAAAGTTGTTGTTGTGTCGTCAATAGACGCTGAGGTGGTGATGGTGGTGGTCTAGTGAGAGAGTACTGTGTGACAAAATAAATGTGTGTGTGAGAGAGAGTGACACACGAGTGTGAGTCACCCCATGACTCTGGATGACATGGTAACATTTGACTGGGCCAGAGGAACCCGATTCAGCATCACTGGTGGGACCCTTTTGGGTCGTCCTCGTCGTTGTCGGCGTCGTCGTCCGTGTGCTATCTGAATAATCGGGATCGGAACTGAAGGGAAGAGCGGCGGCTGATCCACTCCACTACACCTGGACGGTATTGACCTCATGGGGGAGCGGCTGATCCAGTGCACCGCTGAACGATAATGACCTCAGGCTAGGTAATCCGGGATTGATCTTGATCAGAAGACTCTCAGTCAGTCAAAAGGCCCGCCGTGTCTCCATGTCCAGGGGAAAGAGGTATGATTTGAACGCTCTATTGTAAATGTATGTGCAGCTATGCTGAATTTATAGCAGGTACACACATACTACAGACTATAGAAATTCGTCCCATTGACTGGCAGGTAAATAGAGGGCATGTGGCATATGGTGGAACAGTCCGACTGTACTTTTGTCGGGCCGGGACACGCAACGGAGTAGAGTGCTGACCAAAACTAATGTCCCGCCGATAAGGCCATTACAGTGTGTGTGCGTGTGTGTGTGTGTCCAGTATGGATTGATGGATTAGAGGTGTACCAGTATGGACATTTCCCATTAGGAGCGGAGGACGAGTGTGTAGGAGGTGTAAGAAGCGAGGGAATTGGATGTGGAATGGAATCAACAAGTCCTTCTGACGTATCCCCTTCCTCGCCTTTCCACAAATACTCGGCATCTGCTGTTCAAATGTAGCTTCGCTGTCCCTGTCATGGAATGAAGCGGATGACTCGCTCTTATGAAGTTCAACCCTCACGTTATGTTATAATACTCCAGTGTGCGAGGTAGCTACGGGGGGAAGGACAACGTAAAGGCATTCTCAACGAGTCCAAGCCTATACGTTGTTGGCCGAGGTAGTTATTATTTAGGCGTTGACAACTTCCGCGTCATTAGTAGGAAATACACTCTGGACAGGGAACGTTCCCATGGACACCGCTCCAGCGCATGCTGGGAAGGTGACCGGAGTCATCGTGTGTGTGTGTGTGTGTGTGTGTGTGTGTAATGTACCTAAAGGATACAATCATCATAAGCCCAGGCATCCCCTGTGCACACCGTCGGAGCACCTTCCCAAACGAGACCCAGCCAAGGTGTTTGTACACCGCAGGGGATGGATCTTGCCGAGGGAAAAAAGTGAGCGATACCAGTACTTTTTCTCAACGCCTCATAAACGCTGCACTGTAACCGGTTTTGCATGCGCTTAGTTGAGCGCCACTAAATGCAAGCTCTCACCGCCCATCAACACCCATTAACTTTCTTCTTGCATAATAGAGCAGGTAGGTCCCTGCCTTTGCAGTCGCTCACATTAAAATGACAGTAGTGTTTGACCATTTTGAACTGAATACTTGCGTGTGACGGAGGAGCATTTTCTTTCCATGCAAAAGGGCCTCAAATTTTTCCTTCAAGAAGCCTTTGATGTGTACCAAACCATTATTTGATAATGTTGTATTATTTATTTTTTAATTTAATTTAGTGGTAGTAAGCGGCCGAGTCCCCGGAGCTTTGTTGTGCACAGTCTAAAAGTGTATATGGTCCTCCATAAAGTTTACCGCGAGCACTGTGAGCCATGTCATGCTCATGCAATAATGGACGCCGTGAGTACATGCAGAGAATCAAAAATCCTCTTATTCCACGTCCTGTGCTGGGAGCCTTTGAGTCCTCTGTAATTACTCGGAAGTTGCTAATAGTACACGAGGATCGAACATGCTCCCACCGCCGAACCGCACCCAACAGAAATAGCCCAGTTGTACGTTATTTATGTAACAACTCTGTCAGCCGGCGGCTTTCGGAAAGGACTGTTTTCCGCGAATAGGAAACTTTGCACGTTTCTCAAACTGCGCGCCTCTTGTCGATCCCTTCAAAGACCTCAAATATTGTCCCTGAAAGATTTTGATGTGACCCTATTGGTGGAACAGTTATAACGGAGTGTTGGGGGTATGGTGAGTGATACTGCTTGGCTAAGCGGAGAGTTACCGCGGAAGTTCGGTGTGTTAATGATATACTCGGGTGACATGGTCGAGTTATGCCAATAAAAGGTCGGTGGGTAAAGATGATGTCCTGGTGACACTGTACTGGACTCTTTATTAGATCCATTCTCCTGGGCGTCCAGCTAACGACTTAACTTCTATCCTCTCGCATTCATCAAACATCAACTCGGTTTCAGCTCGTACAATATATAAAGTATCGATAGGTAAATTACTCAGACATTTGTACAGGTAAGCGATGCTGGCACCGCTACACAGTTGCAAACTTGCCAGAGTCTGCCATATGACACGTGTGCACCCCACGGTGGCTCCAGCGGCACTGTCCCTGTAGCACAGAGAAAAGGGAGACATCTGAACCTCCGCTTATTTCCGCCAATTCCCCGGATTGCCAGGGGCAATTAGATCCTTCACAACCAACACCACCACCACCACCAGTTGCTCCATTATTCACTTGAAGGGAGCTACTACAGACGAGCCCAGAGGGACTCGCCCAGGATTCCCATGGAATGGAAGCCATTCAAGCCCCCAACCTCACACAATAGTGTATCACTCGCTCAGGCCGGTCAGATTGGCTATGGCCTTAATTGGAGCGAAATGTTCTCGGAGAATCCTCAGGAACACAAGCCCCGGCTCTTACAGAGTGACACATGATGTGTAGGCGCTGTGATTATTATGTTGTTTCCAACAGAGATGTCACATCCACATGTCTGCTCTTTGACTTGACACCATCACACTTGTTGAACCCTTTGGGGTTTGAGCACGCTCAAAGTTGTATATAGCAATCCATCGCCGCCGCACTACTGATGATATCAGCTTTCAATGTCGTGTGTGTATATATGTACATGAATGTAATATGCTCTAGTGCAAAGAACCCCGTGGAACAACAAGGGCTACGTAACCACATCGGCAGTCTCAGGACACACCTATGACTCTCCATAATCCGTACGTGTGCTCAACTATTGATTTTTCTCGGCGGCTAATAACTTGTGGCTGGCTACGAGAGAGCTATTCAGACATTGCTTATCTAATCTCGTTAGCTCCTTTTGAGCCCAAGTGCATACTTGTCCCCTGGCACGGATCGGATTTTCTTCTGTGTGGAATTCTCATTCTTAAAAAAAGTATGGCTTCCTCCACCACCACCGCTACTCCACCCAGTCGGGCCTCCGTGGCAATTGCGGGGCGTGAATTCTGAGCTTGAGGTAATCAGGGCGCGAGGCTCATAAGTGTGTGCTCATATACACGTCATTGTGGAGACTTGAGTAGCAGCGCAGTGGGAGAAGAAGAAGTAGTAGTAAAAGTCAGGACTGCGCGCGTGCGACTCGGAATTTCCACGGGTTTTGTGAGCGATAAGAAATGTGAGCGGAAGGGGACTTCCGACGGGGGTACCATGCAATGTCAAGCGGGACAGGAATTACGTGCACAGCCCGTAAATACTTTCCCTATCAGCTGGTCGCCGCCACCGCCGCCGTCACCGACGCCGTCACTGCTGTGCTGGAAACAGAGTATTTTAGTTGCAAAGTTTCAACCCCCCCCCCACAAGCCTCCTATTTAATTTGACTAGGAGGGAGTGTGGAGTGGGTGTGCGAGTTTGAGGGGAAAATGGATGAAAGGGGCTTTTGGTTGGTCCTACTTGAATTTGTAATGGGAACTAATCCTAATAATAATAATAATAATAATCATAATAATAGGGATAATATGTGAGCATAGTATATTGTATATATATATATATGTGAAAGTTTTGGACATGGCAACTCCACGACCGTGTGACATGCACCGAGGGGTGTGATGTTTTTTTAAAAAGCACCACGACCGTATTCTGTAATGAAGTTACCATATAGTCACCATATAGCTCAAAGCCTTGGGGATAACGCCGTGTGGATGGTGAGGAAGGGGTTGAGATTAGAGCATATGTACATGGTCCTCCTCGTCACGGAAGAAAAGCTTTAAGCCCCTTATCATTTGGCAAGGAACTTCCGATAAGTTGAATATTAATTCGCCGCTAGTTTTAAATTGCTGGTTGCTCCTTCGCTCCGTGTAGAAAATAGGGGGAGGGGGGGGGGGCGGTGGGGAAAGCAGGAGCTAAAACGAGAGACTCTGTATGGAGTTATTAAGTCGTCGTACATTTTCCTTGGTTTAAACCATAAAAATACCTTGGGCGTATCCCTGGGCATTCAAATTTTCCCTCAACTTTTTCTCGACGACTTCGGCCGCCGATTCCGCGGTCAAAATCCACTTCATTCTTAAAGTTTTTATCTCGGCGTATGCAAGCCGGGGACACTGTCACAGGCTCACTCACCAGAGTACTGCTATAGGTCTGTACAGTGACAAGTGGCATCCGAACCGGGCGGGTGCCACCGCAGGCAACGCTGTTTCAAGCATACGAAAGTGACGTGACGGATGTACCGCAGCACCAAAAACCAATCCCAAATGGGGAATTGCAAGCAAAAATCACCAAAGGGGAAACCGCCTTGGTTGCATTGTTAAAATCTTTATGGGAAATGCCAGTTTAAGATTTCCAAATCATCCGTATTATCGCATCCGAAAGTACGGAATTACTCGAGTACCCCCAGGGCATTGGGTTGGACTTGAGGTACGACGAAAAGGGATGTACGCGGATTGAAAATTCATAAAAAGGACCTACCGAATGTGCCATTTTTTCGGATCCGAAAGTACGGAATTACTCGAGTACCCCCAGGGCATTGGGTTGGACTTGAGGTACGACGAAAAGGGATGTACGCGGATTGAAAATTCATAAAAAGGACCTACCGAATGTGCCATGCTGTGCTCGTGTGGGTGCGCATAAGCTGTTGGTCCACTTGTTGTGTGGGTGTGCGCGGGTGGGGGTGGATTTTTGGTGGAAATACTATTAGCATTTGGTATATCAAGTGCCCTGATGTCAGATAAACACTTTTGTTTGAGTCTCACGTGAGCTTTGCCCGTACATTAATCGTGGCAATGTGATTTGGAGCACACGCTTAATTTGACTCTGCCTGCTCCACCACCATTATTACTAGCCTCGTTCAAAGTGTCGGCCAGTGGCAATCCAACGATGGGGGGGGGGTCGAGCCACGGGAGCAACAGTAATAGAAACTGGGAGAACGACAACAGCCACGACGGCTTGCATGCCCTGATCCTGAGTCGGATAATAATATATGAAACCAATGGGATGTGACCGTAGGTGCACGGCAGTACTTTTTCCAGCTTGCATGCCTCACTGCTTACAATGTTCAAAGGCCTCCACACATATTCAACCTGCTGCTTGCTGAATCAGGTGGAAATATGAAAAAATCCCCTGCATCGCACCCACACACGCATGCACAGGTGTTTTCTACGGATAAAGCTCGACCAAGTTTTGAGCACCCGCGGATTATTTACCAGGCGGTAATTTGACCCCGCGGGTATCCGCCTCTCCCCCCACTCCCTTCCCCCTGGTCATTTCCCAAGTCACCAACGACGAGCCTTTTCAACCTCCTGAAATTATCATTATTAGTGTTATTATTTCTATTATGGGTAACTCGATGAGGTTTCGGCCTGCATTGACACGATTGCTCTCAAGTATCTTCAAAAACTTGGTGACCAAAATAATTTGCCTCGGCGAGTACTTTCGGAAAATACCATTGGTAAGACTCTGTGACCATTGGTACCAGAGATGTGGGGTAAAATAGGAGATATTTTCCAACTATTTTTGCTCGGATAATTTCCAATTGATTTTCAAAAACTTGTTCATCTTTTGAAGATAATAAAATTTTCCAAAAAACAAAAATTTTTTGTTTTTCGAATTTTGAAAAATTTATGGTCGAAATTTTCAATTAAAATTTTGAAATCGTCAAATTTCCAAATTTGGCAAAAAATTTTGATTATCATAGTGGAAAATTTTTATTGGCTTTAATTTGAAACCAAATTTATGAAAATCGGTTCAGCAGTCCGAGAGCAGTCTCAAAACAAAAATTCTCCAGAGTTTTATTTTCACAAAATTTTCAATTTTGATATTTTTTTTGCTATTTTTGCATGAGAACGATTAAGAAAATGTGCTTTAACCTTCAAAATGCTCATCCCTAAAACTATACTATTTGTAAATATACGAAAGCTCCGGGGCTATCGAACCGATTTTTATAAATTTGGTTTGAAATTAAAGCCAACTGAAATTTCCCAGCATGATAATCAAAATTTTTGTAACATTCGAAAATATTTTTGAGATATGAACATTTTAAAATTTCAAATAAAATTTTTGACCATAAATTTTTCGAAATTCTAAAAACTAAAAATTCTGTTTTTTTTATAAAATGTAATTACGTACCTTTAAAACAAAAGCAAGCTTTTGAAAATCATCCGAGCAAAAATATCTGGAAAATATCAGGAAAATATCTCCTACTGTATCCCACATCTCTGGTACCAATGGTCACAGAGTGGTACCAATGCTATTTTCCGAAAGTACTCACCGACGCCACTCTCATGGTCACAAAATGTTTGAAATTTCAGAGTAGTCGTATCATTCAGTTCGAAACCTCATGAAGCTACTCCAAGCTTATTTTTATTATTCTCCCACACTCACAGGAACAAGTTCAAATAAATATCGGAATAATCCTCTCAAATTATTAGTCGTTTTTGTCCAAGTTCCCATTCCCATACCCCTCCTCATACCTCTCATATACTGCTGGGAGTGCACTTCAACGCTAATTACTCAGCGAGTTCGACCATGCTCATCATCCCATCGTTGCTTCTATCAATCTACGAGACCCTGATCCTCACAGCCCTGACCATGGAGGAGCATGTATAAGGTTGGCAGGACAGATCTGCGGGGTCTATACTCATCCAATATGTGGAATGAGCATACACATACACACCTTGCTGCATTGACGCACCGAGAAAATCTTCCCTCCCGGTTGGCAGGAATTGTCGTTGTGAGTGTCACACACAGTCACCATCCACCACACCATAAATACGTACGTGAGATCGTGATCCAGTAAAGAGCCGCTCTCCACAGATCATCTCACCGACATGCAACATGAGCTGGAGAAGTTAAGTATATACCCCAATGAAAAAGTGCCAGGGTTGTTGTCGTTGCTGATGGATGATAGATGCAGAGGCAGGATCTACAGCACTCTCATATCCCAAACACGCAATGAGCATATGGTGGTGGATACTGCAAGTGGAATGTGGAATGTCTCAAGGACTCATATCGACCTTATCGCATGAATTTTTATCCCGATCTAAAATCGAGTGAGCGAGTTCGCCGACCCCCATCTATATAGACTTGTTTTCCGCTACTTGGAAGAATTATGGGCGTGTGCAAGTGTGTGTGTGTGTGTGTGTGTGTGTGTGTGTGTGTGTGTGTGTCCGGGCCTACGAGCCTCACATGTGTAAAAGGCAGTGCAATTCTGACACGAGACGACAGAGTAATGAAGATCTCTTATGCGGATCTTGGTGTGTGAGCCAGCTGAGGGAGAACATGAGAGATAAATGTGATTTTGGAGGGACCCGTTCCGCATCATACTCTCACAGTTCAGGCACATGGTGATGATGGTGTGCTGGTGGTGGTAAAGTGGTGATGGTGCGGATACGGAGCCTCTCGTCTCTCGAGCTACATCAACCGGTCGAGCCACCGGTTCCTCATAAATCCATCACCAACGTCGATTCAAACGTCCAAAAGTATCCGCCACTTGGTCCAGTCCGCCCACTCGGATTGGACCTCACCTCGTCCCACCACCACCATCACCACCACCACCGCCGGAAGTCACACTCCCTGGACAATGGAACAAGATGCTCATTATGCCACTCTCGTTGATGTAATTAGGTAATTAAGAGCGTAAATGACTTTCCAATTTTCTCCCTCCTCGCATTAACTAACTCAACAGTAGTGGATAGTGGATGGGAATAGATAAAGGGCAATAAAAGCATGTTGGAGGAACCTTGAGACATGGCCCCACAGTGTGAAAAGACGTTGGAATAAGGAGGCGGCGGTGATGGTGGTGGTGGTGGTGGTGGTGATGGTGGCAGCGGCGGCGTCCGCGGCGGCGCATAGATTGCATCAGAGACGCTCGGTTGATCCTCAAGGAGCTTGTCCGCGGTTTTTTCCCTCCTCAACACAAATTTCTGGACTGGAAAAGAGCAGTGTCTTGGTGATCAGTCGTGCATATTTACATGGGTCGTATTCCCGTCGCGGCGCTGCATTTTGGCCACGGAGCGGAGCGGATGCACGGTATATGTATATGCACAGTAGTAGAGTCCCATCTCCACTCGGGAGCGAGCCGGTTGTTGCTACATGAGAGGCACACATGACCGTAGAAACCCTTGTGTGGGCCAGGGCGGGGAAATGCGTTGTATATGTGTATAGTACCGGTCGGCCGAGCGACACACTACTGCCACAACCCCGTCATACCCAATTATTGTTGTACTGCTGCTGCACACTTCGAGGTCCCCTGCACATCTCAAATGAGCTAATTGAATTCAACAGCAGCGGCTCAATCCCCGCAACATTATATTAATAATGATCAAGATAAGGATGAGAGGCAATTAAACATTGGACCACATTATGTGGGGGGGGGCGGGGATGGGGGCGGGGGCGGCTGATCAATGCAAATGTTCTGAGTCATGGACTACGTGGAACAATGCGGTGGCCAAGGGAAGAGGCCTAGGTGGAGCCACCCATCCCTCAGCTACTGTAAAAAATCTGACGACCAGGTTGTAGCAATAATTTCCAGCAATGTTTCCCCTGGAACTGAAGTCAACCGGCCACAGGATGACGGCTTGTGGCAGCCGGTGCCGGTAGTGTGCTTGAGAGGTAGCGTTGGGAAACTTTTGTGATACTTTCCTGAGAGGACCTGTTTTAGAGCAGCAGCAACTCTGCCCGAGGAGATGACAAGGGATGAGGATGATGAGTCCGTTCCCCTGTTCTACTCGTGGAGGGGGTGCACTGCGTCCGCGCGGGGTGCGCAAAAGTAAAGTGCAAATTGGGACCGATCATGTTTGAAGGACTTGGGGTGGTAGTGGTGATGATGATGGTGTGGTGGTGGTGATGGTACTGTGCATTTTGCCATTATCCTTGCCGGCCCGGCCGTAAAGAGCAAAAGGTCCCTGTCAAACCTGTTCCTCCAAACGCACTCTCACTCACTCCAGTATTCCAGATACAATGGATTTATCTTCTCATAGCAGCACCAGCAGCAGCAGTAATCATCCACTTTGCCAGAGTTTATGCATGGGAACAAGTCGTTCCTCCTGTAGCAAACCGTGTAAACCGAGTGGGTAGGGTTCACACACACACACACACACACACACACACACACACACACACACACACACACACACGGTAGAATAGTACCCGACCTTCGTTAATGCAAGTTGGTAATGAAAAGGAAGCGTGGGGACATGTTGGACTACTACTACTACTACTCGTGATATAATAATAATAATAATAATAATAATAATGTAGTGGTGCGTGGTGCTGCCCTTATGACCATCCCATGTTGACTTGGGCCATGGGAACGGGAGGGGTTCGGACGACGTGGCACAGTGGTACGCTCCATGATCCTCATCACGATGATGATGATCATCAACTCATTTGGATTTATTGCTGCGGTTCCCCTCCACATGTCACATACAGTGTAGTGGGAGTACGGCGCGAGGATTTTCACCATTTAAAAAAGTTTATGAGCTCACACATTGCGGCCAATAAATGTTTACCTGTTCGCGCCGCTTACTGCCCACTTTAGTTATGAGGGAGTCGTCGTAGTGACGCGGAGCTAATGGGATTTCTGAGTAGTTTGGCTATATTGCTAATGGAAAGGATGCATCTATTTTTTTTTGGAGCCGTTCCTTGACCGGTCGTACAATGGTTTTTCCGCAGTTTGTTGTTGTTGTTGTTGTTGTTGTTGATGGTGCTGGTGCAACTGGGATGCATGGATGGCTCCCCAACCAGCCTGGATGGAACAAGGCCTCGGCGAACTGAATTAGTCACCCATCGTACCGATGATGGGAGGGGTGGGGAGTGGGGAGGGAAATACAAAGAGGAGCAGTTTGACGTTTCATATATTCCACGTATTGTCATTGCACATTCTTGGTCGACTCTATAAGGTGAAGGGCCTGCTCCCTGTAGGGACCAACTCTCAAGTCTGGAAGGATGACGACGACGACGATAGAGTTGGATCCGGACTTGGATGGGTAAAGTGTGAGATTCAAATCAACGTTGAAGGATGAGTAGTGAGGGTAAAACGTTATTATGGTGGTGACGGTGGGAGGAAGGGCTCCGAAGGGAGTCAAGTCCTGTGTAGATTTCCACAGCCTGGGCTCACGACTGGACATGCGAGAACATGAGAAGGGACGACAGTAAAAGTTTATGTATATTTATAGGTGTACATTGATGTATGTGTCCCATGTTGTGTACATGTGTATGTATGCATACATATGTGTATGTTCCTATATGTGTTCCGTGCGGAGCATATGTATATGTATGTGTACCCATACGTGGTGTCTACAACAAGCGGCGGCGGAGTAAGTAGACATCAAGTATGTTCCGCTGGAGCCAGACGCCGTGGGGCTCCATTATAATGTTTTGTCTATGAAAGTTGGTGGGTCCTTTCTTCCTTAATGGTCACAGGGAGGAGAGGAGGGAAAGGAGAGGGGGAAGACAAAGACAAGGGTAATGTTCGCAGGCGATCACTTAAGGGCATCGTAGTAGTAGTAATAGTAGTAGTAGGAGGAGGAGGAGAAGGAGGAGGAGGAAAACGATGAAGTGAAATGGACTGAATTGAACTGACAACCGTACTCCTCATCCATGGACCACTTTTATTAACTCACTGTCTGTATGCCTGCCGGAGGGAATGGTGCTCCGACAGACATGGTTAGGGCATGGCAAAGGACCCTTGGCGGTGAGGGACTCCACCTGCTCTGCTACACTGACTGGGTCCTTCATATGTACGGGTCATGTTCTTGGGAGGAATACATGGTAAGATTCTGACTCACTGAAAGTGAAGGTGTGTGCGTGTGCTTGTGTGTATGTGTGTGTGTGTGTGTGTGTGTGTGTGTG
>WJFA01003957.1:0-11622 GCA_009870155.1 Pseudobourletiella spinata | reverse complement strand
TTAGCTATTAAGTTCAAAGTGTCACAAATTACAAAGATGCGGTAGTCATATTTAAATAACTGTCCAACTTTGCATTCCAGGGATAAATGCAAATTGTTGCTCCTCGATTAAGTTACAACTTATTCCTGTGTGCCAAGTGATTTTAGCTGTGGATGGATTTTAAGCGGCCGTTTAAGCCCATGTTCAAACGCTCCCAAAATTGTATTATAAATCTCTAAACCCAACCAAGGATTTTGATCATATTGTATCAGACATAATCATAATACCTAGGATTTCAAATGCTGCTAAAATCATTGGTCTAATTTGAAGTGTTTAATTTCAATAGTGAGAACATCTACGTGTAGTTGGAGGAAAAATAGTGTATATAGCATAATTATTACCCTATAAGAAATGGTTCGCTGAACCGTCACGAATGTTAAAGTCATTGAGCCTAGCTCATTAGGCACGAACACCATCTACCTGGAGGATCACTAGGAGGACCAGGAATCATTCCGTAATCCCTAATCATCTCCCTATTCCTTCCAACCATCATCACTCTCCACAAAATGGATGAACCAAAAAGGCTTGACTTGAACTAGTTGAAACGGAAGGTATCAACCTAGTGAGGAGACATGAGTGGCACACTTTCGTCTGCGCATTGGGGTAATTGATGAGCAGGGCTCCAGTCCGAAAATACAACGGAAGGTTAGTAACCTCCATTTACGGGTATGGCGTAACAGTGTTTATTTTGTCAGGATGACCTCGTCTGGGAGCTAGAGGATCCGTATATATCCACACATACATGGAGAGAAGGACAATTCGTGATATCATGCAACGTTACAGCACCGGCATTTCCCTTATACTCCACTGTCATCGTTCCTTTGATATGGCTGGGTTATATCCATTGCAATGGTGACTCGCACTTGTTGTGACAGCCCGCTGATTCTGAGCTCATGCTGCCCAGGGGGATAGGGCGGATAAAACACACCACCGATGGAACCCAGCGGATCCCACATCATGAGAACCAATACTTGTAAATAATATTACTACTTGGATATGTGTGCGAATTGGGGTGGGGGAGGCGTGTGCATTCATTTGTAATGGTTAACTGCAATATCCTTCCGGTACCTCTGTTTTACAAGACCGATATGTAGATAATTAATATGAGCACTAAGAAACGCAGTGATCTATAGGCACAGAGTGAACGAGAGAGACAGAGTTCGGGGGAAAGACGGTGTGGAGCTCTTTCTGGACTCTAGGGATTCCTTACTTACATACAAACACTACTTTATAGGGAAACTCAGGGCCGATCGATCATTTTCCCTTCCTCGTTAACTGTATCTCCGATTACTCTCATCAATACTTATCAATATACAGACAATAATACGCCTGATCGTTGGCCTTTCCTTATGTACGTATATGTTTGATGGGTTGATAAATTCGGATACTCGCTTCACCTAAAAAGTCCTTCCATTAAATCCCTAATGAAGTACTACAAGCTTTACTCACCGTCTGCATTATGTGGCGACAGCACGAGAGAGGGAGAGAAAGAAGCATAAGAGGGAGAGGCTGGTTCTATGTGTTCCTTCTTCCTGTTGTATGTTCCGGGGCTTCTCTCATGGTCAATAATCACATTGTTCACACGTGGCTGATCCACTCTCCTTAAGAGTATTATATGTTTGTGTGTGTGTGTGCGTGTGTTCGGGGAAACGACAATGTAGAGCAGGACTGAGGGACGTTGGATTTCCCTCGAGATTTACACGTCGGCTACCACGTAAACCCCGTCACCACAGTGAGGTAATCAGTGCTCGAGGAAGAAATTATAGATGACACAGGAGACTACAAAGAGAAAGGCGATGATGAAAACCACCACCAAACCTATCATCCATGGCGTCATTGGTAAGCGAGGCTGAGGCAATTTGGATGAGCTGAAAAAGAGAGGAACCGCTGAATGCTTCCGTGGTCCATTTATTTTTGTCACTCCATAAAAAACTGTCTCCGTTTGGCAGTGACAGTCTCCTCCGCCTCACCACACTCCCATCACCGCCAACATTCGCTGTCAGCCGCCCAGCTTGATGGACCGAAATATGTTCAGGAAACCGGTTTCACTTTCCCACCACAACAACAACAACCACCTCGACGATTACCACAATTCCGAAACCGTCGTTTATCTCCTGCTGTAGTATACTGTATCATACACGTGCGGGTGGATTCAGGACCTCATTTGCACTACAGAGAAATGCGTCGCGCTCCCTCCCGAGATTAAAGTCCTACGGAGCGGCACCACAAGTCACCTCAAATGATGCGGGGTTCACACGCCAAGGCTTTATTTTAATTTTCCGCCGCAGCGAGGGTGAAACGGCGGCGGGATTTTGTCCGAGCTTCCCAAATTAATTATTTTACCGCAGAAATGTTTGGCCAAGTCTTTTCCTTTTAGTTATTCGGGACATTGTAAGGACAGTCCGAATTCATGTGTGTAAAAGTAGTGGAGAAGGAACACCGCACGCATGCACGTGATGATGGCACCAAAGAGTGGGTAAAGTGAGAGAACTGTTGGCTGGCAGATTTTTATGCGGTCAACTTGTATTATTTTCCTAACTGTTGAGCTGGCCAATAAACCACGGCACCTGCCCTGTGTGGCAACTAGGAGTAGTAGGACGACTCGGAAGAGCGAATGTGTGGCAATTTTTTTGTGTAGCTATGCGTGTGTTGCAGGCACGATGGAAGTTCATGACAGGGAATGTACAAGAACGCAGTGGAGTCCGCGCGGAAACGTAATCTTTTTAACCCGCAACTTCCCACATCAGGCTTTGTCCGGATTCTAATAATAATCGGAGCTACGGAGCACGAGTGTTCAAAGGACGGCTGGTCAGACGTTATAGACACATTCCTGCCTGTCCGCTCTGGATGAGTGAGTCAGAGCTGAAGGAGATCAAATACGTCCCTATATCACCACCACCACCTACTAGTAGTGACAGTAAAATTAGATGCATGACCCTAGTCGCTTCATGATGCTCAGAGCTGGTGAGTAAGAGACACTTGAGAGTATGTGTGTAAATCTTTGTGGGTGATGTGATGTGGACGTGTGTGCATTTCCTTCCTTAACGGGTAGGTTAGGACAACTCGTTATGGGCACTTGGGCTGCATAATTGATATTGAAGACGACAGCTGGGGAGAGCGAGATGGATGGTTACTTCTATTTACTCCATCAATGGGACTGTGGGGGGTCAGAGGGAGAGAGAGAGTGAGTGAGAGGGAGGACGGGAGAGAAAGCAGGAGGAACCAGTTATAGCGAGCAAACCGCCCGCACTTCCGTTGATCTCAGAGCCGAAGAGTAATTTTATAGTTATTACCCTCCCATCGGCTCCACGGTCCAAACTTTTCTACAGCCTCTCCACAAAAAGTCCTAACTGAGTCACATGCTATCTATCCACTATCGATCCCGCTGAAAACGTGTGTGTGTGTGTGTGTGTGTATGTGTGCGTAATTGGATGTGTTCAACCACACACTAACTTAAGTCAGTTCACTTTATACGGTAATATCCTCTGGGCAAGTCTCCTCGGCCTCAACCTAATTCTTAATCCTTCCGGCAGGGAAAAATTTCCCAGGTCGTACTATTAGTTTTCATATACGTTTCACCTCGAACAGGTCCCTTCTGGTCTACACTATTCCTTCACTCCTATCTATCTCTTCCCGTACCGTTCTTGAAGAAGTTTAGTCCTAACTTTTATCTCCAATGCAAGCTGACATGAAACAATGTGATTACAGTAGTGCTTTTGTGTCCTTGTAACTTTTTTGTGAGGAAAATAAAATGAAGAACGGGATAACATGGGTAGGATGAAGAGGACGAAGAGAAAGTACAGGAAGCAGTGGAAGAAATTCTAGGAACTGGAGACGGTCGCCGTTGAGAGGGCTGGATTTTTATCTGATTCCTTCAGGACCAGAAGGTAAGCAGGGGATGGATATGTGTTTGTCTGTGAATAAGTATGTGTATGTGCGTGTGTGCATGTGGAGGGGGAAATCTGAAGAAGTTTGGTGAAAGCACTCGTGAGATCCACACCTGCACGGCTGAATAACAGATCGTCCTCGGTAGCAAGCTGTCCCGGTTCTGCCTCCCTACTAGACGTTGACTTCAACTGATATAACTGTGATATGGCGAAAAGGCGCCGGCGCTTCTGCGGGTTTCCCAGATACTAGTGGCGACTTTCTCTGTTATACACTCAGACACATGCACACATGTTGACGGTGTTCCCTTCCACATGTGCGGGGGAGATACGTTAGCCAGGTCGGGCCTCTGTTCTAACCATTCAAGTAGATCCAATAATACCTTTAAATGTGCGTGTGTGTGATCCAGACATGCTTGGAAGTGAGCAAACTTCACTTCCCCGTACGTTCCCGTACTGTCAACAATTGTCCATTAATGTCAGCAATGTTGTATTGACTCAATATCATTTGAATGATTTTATTGCTATCTGTATATACCAATAAATGCCAATATTTTCAAAATGATTGCTGAGATAGATAGGTAAATTGGATAGTACCGTGTAATATAAATGGAAGAAAAAGGAGGCACCATTTTCGATATGGGTAAAATTTTACTTGTTGCAAAGTCTCGTCCGACAGTGTTTTATAAAGTGAATAAGATGGATGTGCAAAATGTGAAAAAAAGCAAAATTTCATTATCCTCAATTAAGTTCCAGAAAAAATATGTACTATGCATACTCCAGATTATTGTAAATGTTGACAAACTTCTCTGATGAACTAATGAATTTCTCCCACAATCGGGGGAAATGCGATCTAACTGGAAATTCGGGTTCCGGCTTCGACATGACCCATTGAATGAAACCCATGGCCAGATCCTATAATGTAAAAAAAGACGTGAGACAAATTGTACTGCAGCGTTCGAGAGGCCTGAGACGTGCCCACTAATTAATTTCCTCACCATCCATGCTTTCCGATATTGGTCGGAGAGGCCTAACCAAACTTGGATATCCATTAATCTTTTCGCTACCCTTTCTCGGATCTGGGAGAGGGACTTGGGCGATTTCTGTGTGGTAAAGTTGGCAGTTTTCTCTCGAATAGCTCGGAGCATGATGTACCAACAGGTTTTCTTCTTAAGTATTCCGAAGACATTACCGCTTCCATCAAGAAAGTAGAGCACCTTTCCTTCGTAACCCACATCTGCCCGGATCTTCACACAAGCATGTAGACAGTCAGGTATGATGGACGGAGGAAACTGAAAGAGCGTTGTTTACCTTTCCTTCCTCTCATGATGAATGCGCTCTGTCTTCACTGAAAAATAATAACTTGTTTACTACGAACCTTCGACATTTCCTTTTCGAGTCCAGAAGGAAGTATAACAGTGTAATCGACAGTGTCCAATCCGAACGAACGGGCCATATCAATTGCCTCATTAGGGGGCATCCCACACAGACTCACAGATTCGTCCTCCACGTACGGCTGGGCCCAGCAAATGAACCTGTATAGTTTCAAATAACAAAATAAGACTTGTTAAATGAACTGAATAATCACAAAATCAGAACTGAATCACTGTAGATTGACCAACGCAGCAGATGATTTTTTCCAGGGTTTCATGGATCATTACACAAGTGTCTGGGAATGTATTGTTGTCGGGTCACGGAAACCGAGTGCTACTGCTACATTTTCAGAAGCTTCAAACCATAATGTGAGGTACTTACTGAAGTTCTGGCTTTTTTAAATAGCTTAAATTGACAATATGTTCATTGTCAGGTTGAAGGATCTCAAATACAGCAGTGGAGCGCGTAACATTGAGATATTCAGTCAATCTGTTCAGTTTTTCAGGTCCCATATGTTCCAATGAATGTTCGAAAAAAGTTCTAGCGATTATTCTGGCGAACGCAAATCTGCTCTCTGAATATTTTACGACGTCATCTGTAGGGAGGTATTCCCAAATCTCTAAGTTACACTAGAAATTGACTTATTTGAAGTTTTTGTTTACTTATTGTTCAGAAAATTATTTTATAAGTAGAATAATAATATGCACTTGCCAAGGTTCCGAGCCAGCAGGTGAACGTTCTTTGATCCCAGCACATAATAGACCTGTCCCCCCAGAACGCGACAACTAAGATGTGCCGCTTCACCATTTGCTTTAACCGTGGCTACAATTCTATCCGCCAGTTCAACTGGCTGAAATAAGTTGAAGAAAAGTTGTTCACATACATAATGTTGAAAGTAATGAATGTTTTCACATGCCCCGGAATGCTAAAAATTTACCTTTAAAAAATATAAATTCCACATATCTTGTAGGGCAACGTAATCCTCATCTTCATCTCCGAGTCCTCCGGAAAATTTTCGAAGAGCGAATGTGACGAAAAGATGCAGACCTCTTTTAAACCCATTAAGCATGGCATCGCCATCACCTTTCACCAAGCCACTGGGCTGGAGGTGAAGCACACAATTTCCTCGTGCGACCTGTTTTCAAGAAATTCAGCATTCAAAAGAGTTAGAACTCAATCAAGGCTATCACGTACTACCTAATCATGCCGGATAACCAAATTACGGGGATGCTGAATGTTAACTGATGACGTCAGATAGACACAGAGGCATTCATCTGTGTCAAGCCTAATACAAGCGATTCTGGAATATATTGCTAGCAAATTTTTAAATATCTCTTAGAGGATTGGAAAATCATGGTCGTACTGTCACACCAAATGACAATAGACAATCGATCAGTCCAGCAAAAGATCTAGTTGATGATGAATTCGTGTTGCTCACAATATCGTAACTACTGGATACGAGCTATCTGTAATAAATGAATCCATCCAAGTTGTGATTGCGAACTACATCCCCTGTCCTCTAATTCGTAGAATCAACCTTTTCTCCAGCGAGGCTCCATCAAACACTGCGTTACAAGCTGCGTCAAAAAGAGTGTAATTTAACCGGCTTTCTCTATTCGGCGGGATAAGAATTTCACTGTATGTTATTCTCTGTTCGAACTAGAAGGTTCAACTAGAAGACTAGAAGGGTTGCGGCTTATTTGTACATAGCGCGCCTTTTTCTATTGTATTATCAACATAGTGCTGACATACTTTTTTCCGAAGTTCTTCATGATGAGCATAAATCTCGTCGTCTGGGCAGCGGTGTTTACCGTATACTTTTACATCATACAACGTTCCCTTCACACCTGGGGGGAGAATTCCGACCGGCACGTCATACTCGATGCATTTGACAAGTTTTTGCTTCTGACACCAAGATAACCATCTGCAAGTTAAATTTTAAACGAAATTTAGATGTAATCCAAAGTTTAAAGGATAATATGAAGTACAAAGAACAACGGTGAAAACTTATGTATTCGAAATGGTTACCTTGAGGCTACAGCATCTTCATCTAAGAGATCCATGAATTTTCACAGATGAAATAAGGTGGGTAAAAACGTACTATCGATAAATTAACCTATCGACGTAGTCCAAACACAACCGAAATGAGTTTTCCTTATGGGGCTTGTTACAAGCTTGCGAACTACCTTCACAACCCAGGATGACACATAATGTCATGTTGAAAATGTGTAGGACACAGTGATAAGGTTCGTCGAAAACTGGCCGTGCTGATGCAATTGGGCTTAATTTGTCAAAGCAGTGAAAATTCCCCGCGCTATCGTCCATAAGTGTTCGGTTTCAGCGCCAGATGTTACTGCTAAGCTTTCTCATTCTATTTTAGTACTGTATGTGGAAAACTGGCTCCACGCGGAATCGCGGAAAACCATGAAGCGTACGAAGCGAACTATTTGATGTATTAAAAATGGTCATTTACTACCATGTAAAGCTGAAATTAAATGGAAATAAATTTCATTCTGGACTTTTAAAAGTTATAAGACCACCAATAATTTTGATCAAAATCTGTGCACATCTTATAGTATCCTTCAATTATTTTCAAGACAAGAAAATGTTTTTACATTAACGTGTTAAATCGTTTCTGAAGTTTTCTCTGCATTAGACATTCAAAATCCGACATGCAGCCATACGCTTCCAGTAAAAGTGATCATGTGATCAATATTCCTTCCATTTATTTGCCTAAAACTACATATAAGCCATTTCAGGAAATTGGTTTCCTCAACATATGGTGGACCTTTACAGGTTTGCCTCAATAATCAAATTTACATAACATCTGCGCTTCTTCAGAAAGAGATTTCTTGTAATATGGTTTTAGAATTTAAAAAAAAATCGTTTCAATCAATCAAATCAAATCATAAGTTGTATAACCAAAAGTTTGTCATTCTTTATTGTGAATGTACGAAAGTTTCTCTGAAGGAATCTAGTTGATTGGTTGAAACTGGACGTAGGAACTCTGCCCGAAAGAAGATACAAAAATGAGCGCCATTAAACAACAAAATTCTTTGATGAGAGCCAGTAAAGGCAGACTTCAAAGGAACATTCGGAGCTAGTGTTAGTTGTAGATTCAGATCCAGCGTGACTGGACGCTGAGTAGTAATAGCAAATGGATGCAGATGTTATATGACAGAGACAATGGCATAAAACGCGGATGCTGTCAACAAACAGAATTTCTATTCCACATTTCGGAGCTGTTTTGCTGTAGAAGTACAAAACTGTTAAGACATCCATGTAGTTTTCATTTTGACATCCTGCATTCCCTTCATGGTTTCTTGTACTTCTCATCTACTTCATTAGTCACAAGGTTCAAAACCGGCTTTTGAATATAATTTAGAAAGAAAACAAGTTCAAACATAGAATGCAAATCCTCGATCTGCAGAGCAGTCCACAGTTTAATAAATCCAATTTAAGTTGGTGAAGCAGTGGGAGGACGAATTTTTCTCTTGTTCGATCGAGGAAGGCCTCGATGAAACGGGTTATTCCACACACACAGGCTTAGAAATACTTCTTACGACTATTGACGTTCACCATGTCACTCGGAGCTATACAGAAAAACACTGTCTACTTGTATGAACTTTTTGGAGTACAACCGCATAATGACCTGTCGTACCTCGTGCATTGTTCATCGACGTAATTTTAGCAGGGAGACAATTTTACATTGGCAAGACGCATTAACAATGGGGTAGTAAAATCACACAAAGATCACTCCACGCTTCCCTCTGAAGTGTTGTCCATAATACTTTTGAGTAAAATCACAATAACAAACTTTACCACAGTACGGAAAACCGTTAGGAAGGTAGTACCAGAACTGTAAACACATGTTTTATTGGCAGATGTCGCTAAAATCTGAATCCTCTGTTTAGGGCTGCGGTGGACCCAGTTCCCCCCTTCTTCAACTCATCCGCAAACGCGTACACTACGACTAGGCAGTAGAGCCCAATGATGCAGGAAATTGTATCACTCACATTCGACTTCTGATCACTATAGTTATTGAGCAATGCGACGATGAGTATCACCAGCGAAAACATGATAACTAACACTTTAACACCGATCCAAGCCTTGAGTAGCCCCTGTGAGGACTGTGGGAACAGAAAATAATATAAGTCAGGTTCATTTATTTTCACAATGGCAGTTTTCCACCTTTATAAGAAGTCTCGCTGTACAGCTTCAGAAAATCACATCATATGAAATATTTTTTTACCTTTTTTACACCTACAACCAGGACAATTGCCACCAAGACTTGAACCACACTCAGGATCGTCATCAGGGTCAAAATAACGAATATTCCTTTAACTGTATAATAAATCAAGTTTCGTAAAACTTTCAAATATCGGCCATTTGATCATTAATAAGGGTCCTGAAACACTACCGTCTGTTTGCATAGTCGGATCCTCTTCCTGTTCTTGGCTCATTTTTAGCACTTCCTCCACGGCGGTACTATTCTGACTATGTGCGTACGCGGTTCCGGCTAAGGTGTACCCATACAGTAGTGCCTCCAAACCATAGAGGACCTGTCAAATATTCAACATATCCATCCTGGCATCAGAATAATTTCATCCGCATATGAACAATTTTCCCTCCAACTTTACTGTCTCCTCCCACAGCCTGCAGATTGTTTCACATGAAGGGTTACAGTGTTTCTTATGGTAGTGCTAGTACCAACACGGGTAATACTGACATTATAGAATTATATGCTAGTGATGTAATAGCTACAATATCCATTCGCTACACTCACAATTTCCACGGCTCCTATCAGTAGAGCGCCGGTCCTTAATGACACGAAGCAGCACGGGTTCATTTTAACAGGTCACTCTCGTTTCTGTAGGCTACACATAAAAAAGAAAACTTAGTCAGCTACAGCTTTCACACATGCAACAAGTACATGCAGCTCCTATTCTCACGCTGCTACGATTGCGGCCTCCGCCAAGTTATTAAGCTGAATAAAAAGATGATATCTACTGTGGGAAGTATCGGCAAAGGAATAAAGTGAGTCTCGGGTAGCAAATACGAACTAGAGGAATACACAGAAGTCAGTTGAGTATGAGCTGAAAATATAATGGAATGGAACTGAAGTCACCGCTCAAAGCGCCTTAGGATAAAAAAAGTAGCGAGAAATCCTGATCGGTAAGGCTTTCTTCAACACTTGTCACGTCTCATCACAGGCTAAGTGAGCACATTGACATGTGTCCCGCAAGTCAGTTTCCATATCTCCGAATTTCAGGGGTTCTAACTTGTGTCTTCCATCTGGTATCTACCGAAAAACTGATCAACTTTGAAAGTGAAACTCTGACAATTTCATAAAACTTGTTATATTTTCCACTAGCCAGCCTAACATGTGAAGGACCATGTATTTCAAGGCAAGCTCTGGAATGCTCAAGCTTTGCAAGTATCTGAAATCTGAGCACGGTTGGGGAAAATAACAGTGTATTATTTAAACATGTATTATATGGTGCTCTTATTTTATGAAATAAATAAGAAGGTGACAGCCATTAATTTGGATGTATTCGATCTATTAAGCTGAACCAGCAGCAAAAAGTATGGTCTAAAATGCCTATAAAGGTGCCTATACAAAACCTTGAAGGGTGAACCAAAATCGGTGGTGCTGATTCAGTTCGAAGCAATTACGCAAATAATTTGTTAAATTATTTTAAAAATCAATTTTTTCATTGTTAATTTCGGGTTGTGCCCCTGCACTCAATTCAGTTACATTTAGGCATTGCGGCCTCTTCTTGTTCGGGAACTTTCAGCTCTTTTTGTTTACTCCGAGGGTAATTGAGCCAGTTGCGATATTTGTAGGGATGCCTCGCAACTCACCTACCATTTGTGATATTAATCCAACTTACAAGGAAACTTTTTTACATGTCAACAAAGCACGAATCAACGATTATGCGCGTTCGAGATCTCCAGAGAGATTAACAATGGCCAATTCCTCGGTGCGGAAATTCAGATTTGGCTGAGTTATGGGCCCTCAAAGTTTTCACCACTGGGTACCAAAGGGGATACGTCTTCATTTAAAAATCGAATGTTAAATCCGATAAGAAAATCCCAGTTTCGAGTTTCGATGGATTTTTGAAAAGCCCGCATAGAATGCCTCCCCTGCGGTTGGATGGTGGTAATATGCTTTCGGATGTTAAAAAGTATCAATACTACACTGTTTCTGAAAATCATAACACAAAATTTTCGCCGCTTTTCTCACTACAGGTGTAAAAGAGTACTTACGCGAAACTCAAAACTGGAAAATCCTTATGGGATTTAACATAGGATTTGTAAGTGA
>WJFA01003955.1:0-11628 GCA_009870155.1 Pseudobourletiella spinata | reverse complement strand
TGGGTTGACTCAAACGCGATAGATTTTGCTCATGATTTATTTGGCGGATTCCCGCATTGGGCCCATCATATTCCTCCCGCCGGCATCCTTCCCATTCTCCGGCCGATTCGCCTTGCTTCACAGGCTCGGCTCACTGCCGGAAGGTCGCGCCGAGAGAGGGGAATAGTGAAAAATGAAGTTGAGCGGAGTCAGTCGGGGAGTCAGTTGTGTCTGTTTGTGACGTCAGCAGAGTAAGGCTCTGGAGGAAGTAAGCAGTTGTCCGCTATGGAAGTAGGATTTTTATAGGGAAGTCCTTTTCCCAATCCTTCGGAATAGTTTAGTGGGAGCTCGAGGCCTCTGAGGTGCCGTCCGTCTCATGGATCACTAAACCCGTGGCATAAATTACTCACAGTGTCGACAAAAATAATTCCTAGTTTGACTCTGCCACTCTTTGAGCATGACATCATTGCCCCGCCAGAGGCTCAATTTAGTATTGACAACCGGTAAAGTATAGTTCGTTACACTGGGATGGGGGACTCGGGCGGAACGTCTATATAGCAGCTGGAGTGTGAATGGCAGTGATTGGTTCGTGATGGAACGGGGCGGGGGATTGGTGGTGGAGCGGAGTTTGGGAAGGAGTATGACGAGCACACACGTATAAGTTGGCAGAAGAAGAAAGGAGGATTTTTATGTTTTTCATTAAGAGCACAGGATGTCAGCCACGGTATATATTTTTTTACACATGTATAATTGCCTGTATACGCACACAATGTCGGCGGGGAGATTGCCACTATATACGAACAGTTACGAAAGAGGCGTCATTTCCAGGCCTCTGCTGCTCTGCACAGGAGAGTGAGTGAGAGAGAGAGAGAGAGATGCTTTTATCTTTCTGCGATTTGGGAAACAGAGGATCGTTTCATGGCGGGGCTGTCGCCAACCTTTCCATTCCAATGCCCCTTGGAAGCTCACATATATGTTTTATTATATGTCCCGCGCACCCTGCACGTGGCATACCGTGTTTATTGCGTCTGATGTGGAGCAAATTTTTACAATACATACTCGAGATAAGACGTGGGGGAGACAGTGACTGGGATCCGTCTAGCTCGTACATAGACGTAGCCACTATGGTTCATAGTTTGTTAAGTCGATTTGCTCAAGGACAGTGCTCAGAGGTGAATAGCACCTCATTCTCTCTCTCTCTCCCTCTCTCTCTCGCCACCCTCTACCCACCTTTTGCTACAAATATCATTACATTCGCGAATCACCCGCTCGACGCATTCTTCGCAGTTGGCCGTTTGCGCGTTCCTCTGCGTGTGTGTCTATGTACGTGTGCGTGAGTATGCAAAATTTCTCTCCGAAATGTTAGTGCCGGCGCCTCACTGATTATGTGGTGGCATAGCGGCAGCCCTCCTCATCCAACTTGTGGTCCAGTGTCCAGTGTACCTATAATGCTTTTTGCTAGCCCCAGCTTTAGCATCCCTAAATAGGACACCCTCTCGCTCTCCACAATAAATGTATGCGGACAATTTCAGACTCGGAAGTTAACATCTACTAATTAATAGTTTTCGGATTCAGAACATGGGAGAATGTGGATTCTGCATTGGGAAATTCTCCCAAGGTTTTTTAAAAGTCATGCCCTCATCTAGTCTCCAGAGGATAGTTGGATGGACGGATGAACCATGCGGATTTAGAAGAGAGTATGATTTTGGCAATTGTACGTTGTCTTGACGCACAGGAGGGGGGATGGGGTTCTTTGCACGTGGTGTCCAATGACTCCAGCCGCCTGAGGTTCGCCACCGGTGTGAGGGAATAATTTCGGAGTTACAAGCAGCTGCTGCCACGTGGAGTGAGGCTATGTCAGTGGGAGAGTTTCCGTGGTACAGAACAGTGATGACAAAAACAGGATGTGACTCCAAGGCTCGCGAGGAATGTTGCAAATGCAGTTGGCAACGTAGCAGATCTGCGTGTGGTAATGATACTGCAAGACCGTATAGGAGCAAGTATGGTTCCAATCCTTCTCTGAAGAAAGTTCTCGTCTTGTACAGTGAAATAGAGAGAGAGATAGAAACACACCAACACCTAGACACATCCATACATGCACACTCACTTTCCGTATGCAAACGCCTATATCCGCAGGGTCAACATGGAATATCTAGAGCGAGACGACGTAACAGTGATTACAAATGTGAAGGTTGGACGTGATTCATTCTTTACTTCTTTAAACAGGGATTCTTCGTAATGTCTCTACCTTCAAAAAGACTTTCTATTTGAACCGCAATTTGGATCGAGACGTCTCAGTATATGCCGTGTAATTTGTAACCCTTGAAAATTAGTGGAGTTTTTGTGGGAAATCTTCATCATTATATCCAGTTGTTCCCCCTGAGACGGGGCGGGGAGCTCAGCTCACGAAAGGAAAGGAGAAGAAGAAACTTTCACAATGTGAAAATCAGTGGGTGGATTGCGTAGTAGCAGTTGGTCCGAGTAAACAGGCTGATTAGAATTGAATACCAGGAGTAGGGGTTGGGGAGGGCTGGGTGGTGGTAGAGATCTATGGAAGTTAACCTCTGTTTCCTTGTAATTTGAACGGAGCGTGTGTGTTGGATTAATAATATTTGCGGCGCTCCTCTCGAGCTATTGGCTAGTTTCTTTCTGTCACACTTGGCTCTCTACAGTATTCATAATATATAAATATATATGTATACCGTCCCACTGGATAACAGAGGTGACGGTTGTAAAATATTCCGACTTGTGTATTCAATGGATAATCTATAGGATAGGCTATGTGTGTGTGTGTGTGTGTGTGTGTGTGTGTGTGTATCATATTCCAAACTGTCATCTGCTCTCAGGGGCTCTTGAGGTGGTGAGTTAAGGTAGGGACTTGTATGCTTTCGCCTCTCTCCATCTCTCACTCTGTATATCCATGGCACATAGTAGGGGCTAACTGGAAAGTACGTGCGCGGGCGTATACATAGGCACACACACATACACATACTTACCCATACAGACGAACCGACACGCGGGGTCTTTTGCTCGTTGATGTTTATGCACTCCCGACCTTTCTCTAGACCCTCAAAGTCAAAGAGTCGACGAACCTGTCTTGGTGCGTCCAATGCCAACGCTGACAAACGCGAACTGGAGAGCAAACTTGTACTTCAGCTTCCATCCACTCCTTATCTTTCGCGAATTACTCTCTCATCAGCACATGCAGACACACACAGAGCCCTTTCATTCATGCGATGTAGACGGGGACCTGTATAAATGTATGCATGTATACACATATGTATCACCCTCTGCTCGCCATACTAATATCTGCCACTGGCTACGCGATATCCTGATTTTTTTTTAAATCCTCTCTCACTATACATACATCACTCCTCTCACGAGCCATCCTGACTCCCCTGTTGCTCCTGGAAATATTGGCACTCTCGGGATTTTTCTCAGATAAAAGTCATTTATTTTTCACCAATTCAATCGACTTCTTTGTTCCGGGGAGGGGGCCTCATTATGATTCCATCTGTATCTCATCCTCTAGTATTTACACAGCAAGGCAGCTGGGATGAGCGGGGTCGCATATATGTGTGTGACTGGATTTGCTCCACGTGATATGCGCTACTGACCCTATAAGTCCTCGACGTTGAATACAGAGGCTCCGCTGATGCTGCTGATGGGGGAGAATTTCCGATTTTGATAACCGTCATTTGAGTGATTATGATTACGCAGAGGCTAATTATGAGAGAGTGATATCTCATCCCACTGTGTTCAATGGTCAACATCGCGGCGTATGGTTTCTCCTCGTTTATCCATCATTGCATGATCGTCAAAGTCTCCTCACTATACACTGTATACCTTGGGTGGCTCTCCAAGGGAAATTGGCATGGAAATTGTTGTGACAACCAGTTGTTCAGCAGACATTGTCATCTCATTCAGATTTTTAGGGGGGGAACAAGCGAGGAAGTGATGACTAGCTCCTGATACACCTCCGTCAAACTTGCCCCCCAGTTAGCCACAGTGGCAGAGAGCAAGATAATCCGCTTGGCTAATCAGAGTAACCCTATAGAATTTTCTCAATCATTCAAGGATTTAGCTTTCAGCTCAGAGAAAAAGCTTTATGGAACACCTGTGAGGGAGCATCCCGTGCAGAAATGTTCAAGTTTCTTGAGATGATGGAAGAGGATGGTGGGATTAATATGCAAAGCTTCTGCACCACCATGGATTTTTTAATTTGTAATATACTAGGTTTGTCTCCGCATAGGGTTCATTGGTATTCATCATAGTGTGCAGCAGCTGGACTTGTCCTCAAGTAGCAAATGATATGTGAAGTAGTGGTAGTTGTGGTTGTAGAAGTAGTGGCAGCATTATACGGGTCTTCTAGAAGCTCTCCTCCAGCTCCATTTACATATTCCATCTTCTCCACACAAAGATGCTTACTTTTTAACCGTGCGAGTACATTAGCTTTTACATTACGAGGCATGGGGCAAAGTTCCGCCCTTCTGCTACATAAAATCCTACTCCAAGCCCGTAGTTGGCCAATCCATCTTCCTTGGTGGCCAGTTCCAGTTGGGGCTGGGCGCGGGATTATGGATTGTGTGGCCGGAACCTGACCAAATATAATGCTCCTTGCGTGTTCCCAACAATTGTGCACTGGCATGGAAAAAATCGAGGGAGTACCAAGGGTTTTCAACTTGACCTTGTGTACGAAAGCATTTAATTGCGTGTTGATGCAAGCGATAATGCTCTGGGCTGTGGGGACGACTCGCTGTTTGAGCAGCGTGGAGGAGGAGAGCTTGAGGATGAGACTTGAGTAGAAACCCTTTTCTATCAGTATCCCCTTGGATGAACAGATACATTAGCTGCAATATGGGTATGTAGGTCTCCCTCCGTCGCAACCCCTCCCCCCCACACCTCTCTGCTATGGCATGGCTCGCTTCACGCCAGAATATGATCAAGATAGTCTTACACTCCTAATGCACCGCGGCAATGTAAGTGGTGAGGATGATGAGTGTGTGTGCGTGTGTTTGTGTGTGGTGCAACTATGAGCAAACTGGGAACTGGGAAGGAGTCGACTTGTCTTGTCTTGGAGTGTACTCAACTCACATAGCTTCTTTCCTTGGTCAACGAGCCATGAAGTGTAATAATGACTCGGAGAGGATCGAGGGAGGGAGGGAGAGAGAGAGAGAGAGAGAGAGGGAGAGTGAGAGAGCGAAAAAGACGAAGGAGCAGATGAGAGAAGAAAGAAGTCGTGGAAAATTCTCCGAAGATGCGATGCGAGTGAGTGACCACGTCAAGGACACGGAGATCACGAAGAACACTTATCTATTTGCCGTCGTTGCCAAATCCACACACCCTGAGGAAATTCTTGACGAGGCTTTCTATATTCTTTTTTAATAGTCGTAGCGTACCGTCCATCCTGGTCACTTCTTCTCCCTCTTCTTACTTTTCTGGATCGCCCCGCACTTCCTTCTTTAAAGTTTCTTCCCCTTCCTCGTAGAATCCTATAGTACACTACCACCTCCGCCTTCAGGTTAATTCCCACGGGGCTTGTAATGGTAAAATTCATGGATACGACCTAGAACGTAGATGGCTATGGAATTGTGCAACCTCGAGTCTCGCATCCTTTGAGAGATTTGCGGGTGGGTAGTGGGGATGGAGTACATGTGGCGGTTGGGCATTTGTAGGATGGAAGTTTTCGTATGACTGACTGACTGCCTGCCTGCCTACTCTGCGTAAATTGCAACTTTGAGATGGTAATCGGTGATAATATCTCTGAAGCCTATGCAATGCCTGGTCAGGTTGAAAGGGAGTGGTGGTATGCTCAGCATATAGTCATAGACAAAATATTTTCCCGATTCCTCGCACGACAGTATCAGAAGATGCCGGATCACGTGCTTCCACAAATCACGAATCAGCACTGTCCGCCATGAATCTCAATGTGGTTTTGCCATATAGTTGCATGGTGGAGAGGGAATATGAAATTGATGCTCTGCTCCACATACGAATTCCTAGTAATTTTGCAATGGGTTACTCTGCGTAATTGCCATTGGGGAACTAATTGGAATCATCATAGCAGACTGTTCCACATCCCCGTGGAATAGGCGTATGTGTGTCTGAGGACATGGAGATGTTCTAAAGGTGGTGCGAATGCTCACACCGGATACGTTCGACGACAAGCAACAAGTGCAAAATGTAGGTGGGGAGGGTAGGGGCAGGAGCGTTGTTATTTCACGTGTAAAAATCTTGATCCAACCTTCCCTAATCCATTTAATTGAAGGTGGGGATGCGATACACTTGGTCAAAGTCCATTTTGAGTAAGTGGAACTCAATGGGAGGACTAGCAGCACTTTTTAAGACGGAACGACGCCGAACAATGTTGACTGGTTTGGCTGGAAGGAGGAAATTAGTTCATGACTTCCACTACCATAATGGGATGGCAACGGGTATTTTTCCTCCTTAGCTTTGTTGAGAGCTCAAGGTGCCCTCTGCATCAGCTTGGAAGAGCTCCACCGTGTGGTCAGCAATAATTATTTGACGTCTTCTACACGGCCAGCGATCAGGCTAGAGGCTAGCCATCCCGTCAGGCTCACAGTTGCACCCACAGAGTGAGATAGGGAAAGATATGAGGGTTACACCTTACACAGGCTACTCACACACACACACACACACACACACACACACACACACACACACACACACACACTCACCTGCCAGTAACGCAAGGAGTCGGAGTAACCATCTGACTCAGACGTGGGCAACAGCTTATTACAATTTTTTAGACTATAGAGTCTAGCCCACTAATGGCGGTCTATTTGCCGCCTGTTGTGAAATGCTCATCCTTGAGTAAGGAAATATTTGCACGGTACTCACGTATACACTATTATGTATGACGAGCCCCCTTCCATCTCTTCCCCAACAAATGTCCGTGTGTGTATGTGATGTCTGCCATGAGTATGGTGCGGTAGATGCAACAAAAAAAACAGTTTCCCCCCTCCCTCTCATCCCAAGAAGAACTAGCCACGACTTGCTACCTTAACTCATAATGGAGGAAGGAATGAAGGGAAGTTGGAGATGGAGGAGGAGGAGGTGGAGGAGGAGGCTGCAAGCCAAATCAGCAATCATCCAGCTCCATAATTTGATTTTTTTGTCTGTCATAAATTTATTCCTCTATTCTCCTCCTAAGGAGTAAAAACGTGTCCAGGTTATGTTCATGTTGAGCATGGCTCAGGAAGATGTTCCGTGTATTCAAACTGACGACTCCTCCGTGAGTATAATGCGCTGTATAATGGTTCTTGGTGGTAAATCATTTTTGCTTTGCCCTCATCGCCCACGTTGCTCCACCATCGTCAGCATCATCATCATCATCCCTATCTTTCCATCCACTTGGTGTGATCACGCGGGGCAGAGTTTACTCCGTCTAACGACTCAATGAAACTTTTTACTAGCATAAATGGCTTGCTTCTAAACTTGCTTTGTAAGGACGGAAGCTCTTTAAGGTAGATGTTTAATTGACTGGAGACCCCTCAAGTCTGCCCCACCCTCTCCATAGCTCAGTGGGACAATTCATCGTCATGTTACACTGTCTCGACGGTTGAGTACTGCTCTTGCAGCGGGGAAGGGAAATCTTGGCCATGTTCACTGACGTTGAAATTGTCGCCTTTGCCACGGGGAGTTTGTGCAAAAACAACAGTTTGGCCGTCGACGAAAAAGGAAACGGATGGAAGGTAGCTGAGTGTGAGTTAGTGAGTGAGTGAGCGGAGGGCTTGGCCAATAAAGTGCAGTTCCATGGTAAGCTGGAGTCTTTTGTAATTGTATGTCTACCCATATACATGGGAGATGGAGACCGGCGGCTGGCGAAGAATAAAATATATACATATGTATGTACACATACGCACACATATATTCAGCAGAGTGTTTGAGAGGGAGAGGGAGAAGGAGTCTTCCGGGCATAGTCTGCGGTGGGTATATACTACCAACCAAGGTAATCGGCCGCTCGTTCTTCATGAAGGTCAAACGAGGTATAAAAAAAGCTCAAATATTGTTCTTGTGTGGACGTGGCCTCAGTTCTCGCACCGTCGTTTTTTTTATTTGTGAAAAATGGCAGGTTCACTCCTTCTCACTCGTCCAAACACCCTGAACTTGGTAGTTATACTATTCTTCTACATACCCAAAGTGTGGTGGCGGCAGCGGCAGTATTCAGCAAAATATGACACGGGCGAGAGATGATCTACTCTCCGTCTTGTAAAATCTAATAAGGGAACACCGGCTGCTTTTTAATCAGCAACGGAAACTGCTTTTGATATTGGGTGCGTGGAATAGTGATGCTATATGGTACGGGGGGGGTTCAAGGGAACCGTTACGAGAGGCAATCCTTCCCTTATTGGGCAATTGAGCTCGATATAAATTTTGTGGGTATTATTGATGAGAAACTCGGATTCTTATTATAGAAGGAAATCGTCCGTACTATCTTCTTCTCTCTAAATCTAACCCTGTTTTTCCTATCGAGCAAAAAAATTGGATCTTTCTCTCTCTCTCTCTCTCTCTCTTTCTGTATTCAAAATTACCTCAACTTTGGTTTAAGGCGGAGGCAGAAAGAAAGAGAGAGAGAGAGAGACCGCGCACACGGGAGATGGGATAAAGAAATAAATAAAAAAAATATATACCGCGGTGTGAAATCGTCAGCGGGACTCCATGCCCTTTTCTGCCCCTTTTTACTCGGTTGAATATTTAGTAATATTTCATGAGCGATTGGATTCCATTTGCCTAACAATAATCATCATTTGAATGTTCCGAGTGACGAGGGGGTTATATGCCTTCACATCGGGGATACGTGGGACACGAACCGGTTTTCTTGTTCCACTGATTTGCAAATTAGAAGGGGAGAGATGAAAAAATATGAGGTAGTAACAACCTGGGAGCATCCTCCATCTGGGATGGATAGTCCTAGTTTTTGTCTGGACGTCATGCATAAATTTGGGCTATGGTTGTGCGTACTTGTGCATAGGTGTGTGTATGTTTTTTTCAACCACCTCTAATAATAACCATGACAATTATTATGGGAGCGGAGGAAGTTTACTACTACTATTACCATTACCACAGCAACTACCACTACTATTCAGGGATGCATGAGTGTGTTTCGCATTCGGACCATGGGATGCCATGCGAATTGGACGAGCATGGATGGATTGGAACAGGAGGAAGGATCCATCCAGATGAACCCCCGCCCTCTTTTCTGCAAAACGTGCCATTTTCATTCTCAGAGCCTATGGTATACGAGGAAAACGCCAGATTAAATTCAGATGAAGGAAGAAGGTCAGGGACGGCTGGGTGAGAGAGCTGATGAGAGGAGAAAAATCCTCGTCTGACAAGCCTGCACAGTACGTATGCATATGTATATATAAATGCAGAAGTATGCATTCATCATTGAGTGCAGCAGCAGGGCTGCATTGGAGACGACGTAATCATCGTCATGTGCATTTCCTCAACTCATTGGTTTTTCCGCGTTGTGTGACTGTGTGAGTGCACTCCTTCGTGGAATCAGTCCTATAATAGAGTGCCCTCACAAGGAAATGTCCTGTAGTCAGCGAGAATAAATCAGTGGAGGCTACATATAGACATGTGCATGGAAGGGGATTGTGTGCCCTGGCAAAGATGCTGTAGCCAATCTGCTACATTCTCCCTTCACCCGGAATATTCTGAGAGAATTATGGCGGTTGGGAGAGGGTTATATGCTTGTATAATTGATCCGGTTCATTCAAATTGGAAATCAATGCTCCCGCTTGTAAATTAGAGCCTGTACTGAGAATTTCACATGGTCGCGGTGATTTAAGGGAAGGAGAAACTCCAGGTTTGATACAGTAGAACGTGCAGATGTCATTTACTCAGCTCAATTAGAACGATTTCCCATGCACGCGGATCGAGTGAGTGAGGGATGGGGTCCTGGCTTCGGAGGTGTAAGGCTCACCGGCACGAAAAAATTACAAGGGGATGAGAAAAAAATGCGTTTTTTATTCATGCGCTCAATTTTTTCCCCTCACCTCTTCGCCTCACAACTTTACCATGGACTGAAAGAGGGCATTGATTAATCTGTTGAACTATATACAAATGCAGCAGTCATTTTATGCATCTACGGATGCAAATGAGGGTCTTATTGCTGGGGTTATTTTTTTCTCCCTTGCTCGTACCCAGCCGTCACCTCCTCTCACAGCTCCTTCCCATCCCTCAATACCTGAGTCTCCGACAGGGAAAGTGAGAATAAAAAACAAAAGGGGATGGATTTAAATAAGAAAGGTTGATAGGAGGAAAAAATCCCCATTCCTCATTCATTTGTACAAGAGCATACCCCCCCCCGTCCCCTCCATCCTCATTTGATCAAATCAGTCACAATGAACAGGAAAAGTTAGGCTCACCTCTATGTGTGTCCGTGCGTGCCTATGTGTGCGTAGACAGAAGACACATGTGTGGTGGATGGTAGGGGTGCCAAGGTCTTGGGTCTCTATAAAGTCGACCCCGCTGTGTCACCACCGCAAACACCTTCATGCCAGAGACAATATGGGGAGCAAATATGCATATGACCCTACCCTCATCTCACTTTCCTTTGATAGTGGTTGTGATTTTTTACCAGATTTTTTTCTCTCACTCTTCCCACTTTGTCCATGCAGCAGTTCAAGTTGACGTTCTTGTTTCGGGTGGTAGGACATTGCTCATATGATTGGGATTCCACATGGGTTGAGGGGCACACTGCGTAATCAGGTTGCAATTTACGATGTGGCCTAGTGTGTATGCACATCCGAGGATGAGTTTTGGTTGACTCTGAGCTGTTTTTTTTAACCCGCACTCCATTCCCATGTTTTTTTCCTATGGGCTGTGGGTACTACACGGGCCCTGCATTTGAATCCCCATTATATTCATAATTCCATATAATTGTCATGGAGGGTTTGGGAAGGAAAATTCCAGCATATACTTTCACCTTCATTTCCCAGTGAATGAGCTCGGGTTGCTCGCATGATGGGCAGAGTGCTCGAGAAACAATGTGAGGATTCCTGTAATTTTAAGGGGTGCAACGGCAGAGGAATTGGATGTGATGTGAGATGGGTTGCCCCCACCGGATTGAGTCGGAGGTGAATTATTGGAGAGGGAGACGCTTGTGCTGTGCATTGTTGCGTTCCGATTCTGTCCCTGGGAACGGGCCCAATATCCTTAGAGGTACTCTCACAGCCCATCCTGGACAGTTCAGACACCTCTACGACAACCTTTCACTACAGAGGCTCCTAGTTTATGAAACGATGAATAGACAGTGGGCTATTTACGTGAAATAACGAGAGGCGGAAGCGGAGGGGATGGCATGGGGAGCAGCGGAATATGTACAGATCTGTTGGAAAAGTCAAAAAGCTTAATCCAGAGCCTGAGTGGATTGGGATCAGTTGTTTCACTCCAGTCGACCCGAGTCTAAAATTTCCCATGGCTATTGTTTTGTCGGGCGGAGAGGTGCTGTGTGATTGTCGGAGCGGAACGTATTTACATATAATCTTCTGTTACGTGTATTGAGTTGAGTTTGTGATGATATGATGATGCCATCCGGTCAACGGTCACTCCGTCAGTCAGCCCCCCCTCGAGTATATGCTGTGCAGTGCACGTACGACGTCGGTAGAGCCACTG
>WJFA01003954.1:0-11632 GCA_009870155.1 Pseudobourletiella spinata | reverse complement strand
CATGAGCAACCATTGAATAAACCACTTAGCCCCGGTGACACGTACGACGAGCTGCCTTGACCGTTACACATTGATTGACCACGCTCATCCCACTAGCCTGGCATCATTCACACACACGCATCATCTTTTACAGTGTATACAAAGTATGGAATTACGAGTGAATCCATCAAATTTAACTTCAGTCTAGAGCGCATTTAAAATGTGGTTGCTGGTGCAGAAGTAGCCCAGTGTCAGAACACTGAGCAAGTGTAGGATCTCCATATGTTTTGCACACATAATGTGAAATTGATATTTAGAAAATTCGAATTAAAAGTGCTGCCCCGAGAAGCCGTATGGAGTCTGCAAGCTGGACAAGTTAGAAGTTCAGACTGTACTAGTAGTACCCATCAATAACAACTGGATCTAACTGGTAGATTCGAAAACCACATTAATTAGGCTTCTGCAGTAGTGAAATTGTGAGATTTTCATTATTTCAAGTTCACAGATGCAGGTCAATCACACATAACCGTTGTACTATTGTACTTTGCATAGGGAGGTTGAACTTGGGTACTTGGGTAAATAAAAGTCTCACTATTAGCATTACTGTAGAAGCCTAATGCTGATGGTGAAAAGTAATGTGGTTTCCGAATCTAGTCGTTAGGTCCACGTCATGTTAACTGACTATACTACTAGTATAGTCTTAATGTCTTCACTTCAAACCCGTCCAGCTTGCAAACTCCATACGGTTTCTCCGGCAGCACTTCCCATTGGAATTTTCTAACTATCAATGGCAAAACTTGTTGAAAACGCAGGGAGATCCTGCACTTGTTCAGTGTCCTTACACTGGACTACTTCTGCACTATCAATCACATTTTAAATGCGTTCTAAACTGAGGTTAAAGTGGATGGCTTCACTCGTAATGCAATGCTCTGTATATGACCATACGACTTTCGCGCCGTTTGTACGCTGATGTTGACGCGGTGCCTCCACCCGCTCGACCCATTTCTTCTACACTATAGCGGGTTGCTTCACTTAATATATCAAACGCCTTGCCCTCGGGCGGATTCAAACCTGAGTTTTCGCCAGACCAGCTTTGTGTCTGGGTATGTTTAGCAATAGGCTCTGCCTTGGATGTGGTCTCGATACTGTGCGCCACGGACACGTGAATTGTGTCCCTTGTAAGTTAACGAGTCAACTCGATTGACTCCAAAAAGTATATGTAAAAAACCAGGTGATCAACTTGCTCCAAAATATAATACTGATGTAATTTCATTTGAATTGATGCATTGCCTGCAAAACTCAATGGAGACCCGTGTTTGCAGTGTAACTTGTACAACGAATTTATTATTAACATAAGTATTTGAAGGATCTCTATAACCTTAATTGCAATCAACCTTTGTCATGAGTTATTGTTGTAAATAAATTACTGACACCGGACATCGGCAAAATTTGTCTTGAAGCATTACAATTATTGTTGAAAACCCCCTTGCCGGTTTAGCTGCGGCTTCGTTGCTCCAGCCTGACTGTTACCGTCTTATGAGGGCCATGGTTAGGTCAAAACGACATTCCAAAAGGTGGGATTTCTAACTATTAATGTTAGAACACTATTTTCGGGGCCCGAGGGATCCGATGATTTGCCCGAGTACCATTTTTCCGAATTTTATGAAAACCAGAAAGCTCATGAAATAGAAACATAAAAGTCGGTAGCTGCGCTACGGACGGCGACCGAAAGAGGAATTTACTGGTATCATCAACACAGTTCTAACCTGGCAAGCCCGATTTGAAATTGAACCAACAGTCTGACCTATAACCTGGGGATTTGACCCGAGATCACAGATTAGTCAGCGTAAAATTAAGTTTTTCACAATGTCTAATTTTATATTTATGCTTTGCTGTATCACAATTGATGGCGCACTGAGCTGTTCCACAGTTTACACCCGACAGCCTGGAGAACTCTAGGAAGCGCATTATCGCTAATATTTGGCTTTGACTATAGACTGACCTCAGATTCAACCTTAAAGTATTAATATTTCGCGCGCCGTGGTTAAACTGTATTAAGTATCCCGTGGTATCGTTTGTTTTTGCGTGGGTGACACGGTTTGGAAATTCACCCCATATGTGAACTTTGACCTCTGGTTCTGACCCAAAGTAAAGTAAGTCTAATTAAAATTTAATGGGTAGGTGGGCAACCCATGGTCCTTTGAATTGTTATATTGTGCAGCTTATAATAATGCTTTGAGCCGTTGCAGAGTTTACTGCGGACAGAGCAGAGTTGGTCACGGTGCTTATTGTATAGAGGATTTAGCTTCGACCGATGATCGTAGGTCAAATGCAGACACGCCAAAGTTGGAAACATGAGGTAGAATTACAGGCGGAATCTGATTGTGTCATTAATTTTCACTTGAAAAGCACGACTTGCGATTGGACTAAAAAACTGGTTTGGACCCTGGTATTTGACTCTATATGAAATGCCAGAGTTTTGAAAATTGGTACCCTACGGTAAAATTGCATGAGGAATCTCGAGTTGTCATTTGTTTTTGAGTGGAACAAGCATTTTCAAACAAAAAGTTTGAAAATGTACTCAATTACTCAATAGTTGAAATTTGACCTCGGGTCAAAACTCGAGATCAAGTTTAAGTTGTAATAAGCATACGCCTACCTACAACTAGATTCCATTTCTCTGGCTTTCGATTGGTATATGACACATGATGGTGCGCCGAGCGGCTCGTGAGTCTACTCCGAACAAAGGCGAGTCGACCACGGTGTTTTTCATTATACAGATTAGCTCTATAATTAGAATTATTCTCGTTAGCTACCGTACACGATTTTTATAATAATATTTTTAGCAAAAAGTTATATACCTCGTACATACCATTCATTCTTGCTTTAATTGAATAGAGTAATGGAATAAAAAGTACGTTGTGAATTCTGAAGCAAAGGGTCTGCCATGCACCCCTGTACTGCATATAAAGCGCATATAGCACTTCAGTACTTTGTCCCATGGAGAAGGGCTGGTTCAAGTACAATCGGATCTGTTGTTCGCTGTGCCCCCCTTCACACGAACAAAGCCGATGGCCCGTCCCCTCAACCAATCAGGACATTCCAACCTGCTCCGCACTAAGTATAGAGGTATGATTTTCAGTAGACAGTGATGCTTCCAGTAACACGTACATAAGTATAGGCTTCTTGATGAATGAGCACAAATTTTTCTCCATTTTCATAGCCGCCGAATTGCTAGGTACATTAATGCTGCAAATAACATTACGAACCACCGTTGAATGTAATATTGAAAGGACTGCTATTCATACAAATTTATGAACAGTAAACCCAAAAGGATTTCCGTAAGGATTTAGCAATTTGCTTTAATTAAGGGAAAAAAGGAGCTTTCCTCCAGTATTTTTCGACTTTTGCCACTGGTTTTTTTCGTAATAAGCAGTCAGCTAAATTCATACTCAGGAAGTTTGAGATGTATGCTGTTATTAACAGTTGGAGATAACTTCCAGTCCCAGATTTTACTATTGTCATTTGCCTGGCGGATTACAATACGTCGCTCCACAGTTCAAGTGGAAGAGGTGAGACAGTATTTCCAATGAGCTAAACTTCTGCTACACTTAAAAATGCTTACATTAATTCAAATTGAGTCTCATTTTGGTGACGTTCAAATTGTAACTGCATTAACACAATTACGCCAGTAAGAGAAAAAGAGACGGTATAGTGTTTCTGCATATGATCGCACTATGATTTTTGCTACTATTTAACTGTAGCAATGTGTTCATTACGTAGAAGCAGCTGCGTTTGCTACTAGGGTATCACATTTTCATATTTCCGTACAAGTGTTTCGGCATATTCCGAGATATTGAAAAGACATGACAAAATACATGCGATGGATACATGTGAAAGCTCACAACTGGCCTGGTTTACGGGGGTGAAAACAAAAATATTCTTTAATATCCGCTGCTGCCTTCGCTTACGTAACCAGATCCAAGCTGACGGTTGGCCCAGGATGAATGGAAAGCTGATTTTTCACGGTTTTACATATGTAGCTCTTGTGGAAGAGGGGAGGGGAAGGGCGACGGGACTTACGTCGCCCTCAATAATCGTCGTGATAATCCCTCCACTTGGAGAGAATACTTTGGCCACATATCCCACACCGACTTAGGCTAAATGAGGGAGCGGGACTGTTGAGAAGTCAATCGGGTCTTTAGTTCTACCTACACACAGCCGTCATCCAACTTATTAAATTTATTATGACTATTGTACATATGACAAATTAATTAAAGGCTCCTTCCCTCGCGCCCCTCATCCCCTTGATAAATTTGCATTTTATTGGTTTACTACGAGGGGCAGCCAGCGTGTAATGCTCCGTGAAGGTATTGATGGGTCACCGATTAGGCCCAACAATAACAAACATATGGGTTCACTTTATTGGAGCTGAAGGGATTTGTGAAAGACAGCACTACTGGCACCGACGCAAAATCCACCTCGTTTCCAAGAGGACACCGACTCCTTTAACCACGCCTACGAAATGCCATCCGAGTGTCGCAGAATTTTCCTCAACTTGGGAGTTCTCTGCAACTCTGATTCCCGACATTTTCGGAACTGCTCTAGTTCCGAAAGATTGCCACTGGCGATAATACTCTGATCCAGATATCCAGCTCTACATTGAAACAAATTAAGATATTTATAAGTAGGCCGAGGGATTAGATCCTCTTAATTTTCCAATAGTTTCAACAATTAAGTCAAATCTAGTTACCACTGATTCCTCCCCGTGTATGAGTGTCCGAGTGATCTGAGAAGCTCCATGAGAGGTGACTGGAGTTGTTAATGGCCGGTTGTCAGCCGTCTTCAGGAGCAGAGCATTTAATCGACCCATCGTACACTGATTTTGCTACCTACGAACTTGCCTACCATCATCATCTCCAAACGGCTTTCCAAATGGGACAGTTTTACACGCCAGAACTCCCTCATCACTCTTCAGCGGCTGCAGCGGCGGCTGCTGCAGCCGCAGCGGCAGCCGCTGCTGCCATCCGAACCTCGACCACGGGGTCATCCAGCGCTGGGAATAATGCTTCATTGACAACAAGTGGTATATGGAATAATGCATTGGGAGGGAATGGGTCGAGACAGCAAATGGGTTACCACCAATCCGACCTGTTGTCCTCGACGTGTGACCTCTGGTCCAATGGTCGCGCACCCCAGCCAACAATCACACAGAGGTTCGAGAGTGTAATTCTTATTTGTGTAATAAATATCTGTAAACACATGCCACATTTCCTACGTAAAATAGGTTGAACAGTGTCCATTGGACACAAGTTTGACTTAATGGATTGTGAGGTCTTAAAATTGTTCATAAAAGTACATAATGGTATAGATTCGGTCCTCATAAATCCTCGACAAAAAAGCCAAGGCGGCGTGTGGCTACTCTAGCTCAACGTCGTGCCGCAAATATTCGGGAACGACGAAGGATGTTCAATCTGAATGAAGCCTTTGATAAACTTCGCCGCAAAGTAATTTGAACTTTCCCCTTGGGAATACTGTGACAGCCCGTACATGAGTAAAGTGATTGACATCCATTATTGTTGAACAGGTCCCAACGTTCGCGTACGAGAAGCGCCTGTCGAGAATTGAAACCCTGCGGCTTGCAATCACTTACATTTCCTTCATGTCGGATCTCCTTGCTGTTCCTGACCGTCAAAAACCGACCAAGTCCTCACACCTCTACGGAGTGAACAACAACGGGGGCTCCCTCATCATGGATTGTCACTCAAATCAAAACGTTCCTCCGACTTTGTCACCCTTTCCTCTAGCTCGCATTTATTCACCACATAGCAATGCTGGAGGATCGGGTTTCATAACCGGAAATATGCACCATTAGGAAAGGTTATGTTGGCTAACTTCTAGTTTTGTCCTTGTCAAGGTCGTTGTGTTACGTGAATATAGATCCATCGGACATGGCAATACATGTGGTTTCAAGTGAGATCTTCCGCTGACGTGCTCGGCTTTACCAACAATATTACTCATTCAAGTTTTGAATCAAGTCTTCCAGAGTGGTTGCTGATCAAATATCCAAAAAAACCTGGTCTAGACCCGTGGCAGTAAAGTGAGTTCATTTTCTATTAAAAATGGATACAGCACGCTGGCATATATCCAAGTTGAACTTATTAAGGAAGCATCTTCGCGTGTGAGTACTAAAGTGTGTACAAGGATGAGTTCATCTTCATAACTCAACAACTCTGTTCTGTCTCTGTCCGCGTTGCGAAGACGAGTTCTAATTGTAAAAACAAGTTTCCACGAGCTCCTTGTCACAGTTGAGCATACTGAAAGAGCAATTCAGGTTCGCGCGCTGATTTAATTACCACAATCGTAAAATTGATGATTGAGGACGATAAGGCGATTGGTTACAATGTATAGTATTATCGATGGACCAGAATGTTGATATAGGATCAGAGGTTCATTCGTGTAGGAATCGAATCTTAGGATTGCATCTTTGAAAATGATAGGAAATTTAGAGTAATTACTATATGGAATCAGCTTTTCAAGTGAAACTAAGAGTTAGATTATGATTTATGATGATTGAGCACCCAATGCTTTTCCGGCTCGTGCTTTCTGCTAGCAAAATTTCAATTTGTTTAACTTTCAATCTTTTTCACATTTGTTTTACTTCGGAGATTTCAAGGTCAACGACATCTCGGATTTTGTACATTTATAAAGATTTAAAATTTTCTTGGACAATGATACAGCTACCACAGTGATTCACCAGCCATACCCAAAAAATAGTTTATGTTGTTCAATTGGATCAGAAAGTATGTGGTAATGACAAAGTGTGTGAAACGAAAAGCATTGACAGATAATTTACGCTACATTCTAATTTAATGAATCTTGATGAATTTAACTCTAATATTAATGTCAATGACACTAATATTGTGGTCCTGCTAGGGCTTCTTAATTTGAAAAACTGTGAATACAGAAGTGTATGCGAGCATGTGGTCGACCCCTTTTCAGGCTAGCTACTTGAGTGTCGCTTATTTTTTGTGGAGGGAATACAATATGTTACTTAAGCATAAGAAAATTTAGTTTCTACCCCTGTCCCACCACGGCAATACCTTCACACATGTCGTTGCTCCCCTTAGCTTACATTGCATGCATTAGTATTAATGATAAATATGTCAAGAAAGCTTAAAGGACCTAAATTGTGAATAAATCTGTCAATGTTTCATCTAGGTGTCACTTAATACTGACATTTGTTGTTCTGATACAAATGGTGGGGTTTCAGTCCGCTGACACCTTTCTTCTTAGGGATCTGGTCTTGTCTTTACCTTTGATTAGTCGGCCTGAGAGTGATTTGATCTTAATGTTATGTGCTGTGCTGCTGGATAATTACCCTTAAACTTAATGAATTCTGTGAATCAATCATTTATCACTTGAACGTAAACGAGTAGGCGCACCAACCTTTGCAAGCAATTATACGCTCACCATTGTCGGCCACCACGGCATTGTTCCGCTGACAGCTGGAGGTTGTAAGTTGCAACTGCAATGCAAAGTTGTCATACCAAGTTTTCTGACTCACGATATGCATTGCAAACAGGGGCCAAGACCAACTAATTTGACTAGTGCAGTATTGTTTTTGAGAAAGTTTTCCTGCATTTAAACAAATTGAAACACATGGCTAATTATTCACGTGCGCACGCAAACTGGTTTTCGTTACTGGAAAAAGGATCACTACTGACTGAGTTTCATTGTAGAATAGGTTGGAATGGAATGGAATGAAATGATTTACGGTTAAAGTCTGCACTGGAATGCGCAGTAACACATTTTGTACTCGACTTAAGTGATGGCTGCAACGCATTGGAACGTATTCTGTTGAATCCTGCGGTAAATCTATTTTGCAAACTAATTTAGTCAACAAAATACACCATTTTGGAGTACTGCGGTAAAATATATTTTAAATTTGCCAATCTTAGAGCATAATTTACGCACCTCCTGACTGAATTTCAATCCATGTTATCGAAAAGCGCCATAAACCCATGCATTGATGCAGCTCCACTCGATAGGGTATGGAAGTCTGGATAAAATACCGAGTTTACGCAGTTTGAAGTTTTTGCAATTAAAATGTCTCATGAAATATGCAAATACTCCCTCACAACAGTTTTGATTTTCGAGTGGTTTTTGAAAACTACCCTCAAAATCTCCGTGTTGTGCTATCTGGGTATTATCCTCTTTGATGATTAGCAAAATCAATATTTTACACTTTCTGAAAATTTCACCGCGTTCTGAGCCAAAAAATACCGAATCATAAGTCACTGTGAGCATTAATTGGTACTCGATCGAAATTGAAAAGTGGGAAATCCTTAAGGGATTTACTCGTTGTCAATTTATTTTAGATATCACACGCATCTAAATCCGATAGTCGTAGGAATGCGACTACACAAGTGTAAAAAAATAAATACGAGTGTGCTGAACTCGAGAAATTGAAAGGAAATTTTAGTAAGAACTGCAAGACAAATAGATATTTCCTTAATAGCTTACTTTTTCTAGTGCAAAATATCTTTCACTTTCAAATTCTGTAGGTACAAAAGACTGACTCTGATGTGTGTGTTGCATATTTAGCATCCAGCAACATCTGTAATCTGCAACTTGAAAATCGGCAGCCTTATTGGGCTCGCGAAAAGCTGTGGACACCGGAAGAGTTCCACTTACAGTAATATCAGTATCAATATGATGAAAAAAAACGAGCTTAAGGGCGTAAATGCCTTCAGAAGCTAAGAGTGCAGGGGATGAGCAACAGTATATGCGAATTTGTTCCTTCTTCAATCATCCAGGTCATGTATAAATACGAATAACTACATTAAAAAAGATAAAATACAAGTAACTTGATCTCCATCTATATTTTCAAATTGAGATAGGCCAGGATGTAAAAGTAATAATCCCGCCAAAAGCATGCACTTTCCTCTTAATTGTTAAAATTAATTGCGACTTTGAAAGACAGTGAGGGATGAGACGGGTTGGAAGCATCTTGAAGAAATTAATTGAAAAATAGTAGCAAAAAGAGGAGAAACTCAGGTGTTGCTGAGTGGCTATGCCATTACAACTGCGAACCATATGATTACAGTGAACATGGCGCGCTAGTGGTCCATTAGTGGGTTGTTACTGCTCCATTTGGACCCACAGGCTTCAACTCACCGTCAGATTGAATAGTGAGGGATACACTTTGAAACAAGCGTTATGAGTGGCATCGCTAAGAGAGAACTGCGTGTGGGGTATCATCACCTTTCCAACAAAAATCTAGTCACCCCATTGTTGTATGCTAGCTACAGGCCACAGCCATGTTACGAACCCTTGCAATGGAGTCTTGAACGGAATATTTCGTCAGCGGCCGCACTCCACAGTCAGTTCCATCTAGACGGAGTGAGGAGATGGAGTTACAGTACTCTAGACAAGGCTATAAAATAAACACTAATTTACCGTCGAAAGTAAGAGGTCTGAGTATGAAGATATAATTTTCAAAAATTAAAGTATGATTCTGCGGTGACAGTTGCACTTACAATAACTCACAAGGGTGCAGTGACTTTTTTTTTAGTATTAGAGTAGAGTTGCTTCCGCTCCGCACCACTATGCAGTCACGGTCGTACTTGACGCAATCAAGCAAAAATGCAAAGAGATAAAAGTACGGGGGGATTCCTCCAAAATAGCCAGCACACTTCTTACCTCTAGGGTTGTTTTGAGACTCATTCAATTAGTCCATGTCTCTCAAAAGTAAAAAGTGAAAATGGAAAATAAAATGAGGGCCACGTTTATTATTTTGTGTACAACGGGCGACTCGACCGGGAAGTTGACAGGCTGATGCATGTGCAACAAACTTTTTCTTGTTCATTGAGCACGCTGAGACCACTTTTTGATTTTTAATCCCAGTTTTTCCTCTCTCAAAACCGGCTTACACGTGGCCGTTACTACCGGTGGATTTTCAGCATTTACGTACAATACTGCGTCATGCACAGCATGCTCGTCGCAGAAATGACTTATTACGGCTCATACTTTCTCCCCCAAGACGTTGACGGAGTCCTCCTTTAAAGACAGGTATCTCTGCTCTCGGCTGCTTCACATCAATTCTTCAGAGAATGAATGTTCACGGATTTTTGCAATCCATTCATCTCCCACATTTCGTCTCATATGACCTGCTGTTGTTCCCGAATGTCTATGAAAATGCATTGGATATGTGAATGAAGCTCAAAAAATTACTCTGCCGGTCAGTTTTTTCAGGAGGGGTTCAGCAAAGGTGTGATAAGCCTCGTCTGGCCAAGAGTGAGACCTCAAGCAACAGTGACAGAAGGAGGGGAACGGTACCATGGTAGGCCTGTGGGGGCACTTCATATAAATTAGGAACTACCACCAGTACATCTCACTGTTTTTTTTACCTCCCCAATTCAAGTCACTTGCACTAACTTGCGCATACTGGTTTCTAAACTATTAACCTGGTTGTTGGCGACCAGCTTGGGTACCGCACCGCCTCGTAGATGTCCACAGGAGAATGATAGTGATAGTTCCGTACGTGTCTTTGCAGTTTGGTTCTCGCTCGCGTTTTACACATGGACGAGATCATACAGAATACAGAGATTCAAGAAGGAAATAAGAGTGAAGGTGGGAACCAGTCGATTGTTTGCTGGCAACCACGCGTGTTGCTCCTGCTCTCCAACAAACAGTTCTCGTCAGTCTCATCTCAACACAGCTCAGTAAGCTCGCCAAGAGCACGACATCTTGGAAGATTGCGGTCAAAATGAAAGGATTCAAAGTCCCGCATTATTCCCTGTTCTTCGGGAGCTTTGATCATTACAATTGGACCATTAAACTGGTGTTGTTCTCCATTTTATTACTGAATTTGAGAAGCTGTAGTGCAGTGGATCAGTCATACTTGATGCCGGAGCCCACAGCCCGAGTTTTTCTCTTCAGTTTGGAGCGCGGGCCTCTGCTATCAATCACAGATAGGCCTAATACCGACGTTGTGCTCACCAAACCCCCAGGGTACTTTGAGGCCTACATGTTTGAGTGCAATGCCACCTTTCCCGTTCAATGGACCTACACTGGAGAAGGGGTAAGTCTGATTTCTTTTGCGTCAACTTCTCAAATTTTTCTCGGTTGCCTTTTAGATTTTTTTAATCTTCTGTGACGTATTAGCAGTATTTGGTTGGTTATAGCATTAAAAATTTGACTAAAGACTGTTTACATGATATTTACTAATGATTTAGAAGATCAAGATTAGCAGTGTATAGTATTTTGTCAGGACACCTTTGTGGATATGTGTCCACTTGAGGCACTATGAAATTTTGCTTCCTAACTGGTCTTTTGATAGGCCACAAAGCATCCGATCGGTTCGAGCGCGTAATTCAAAGGACCCACGTTGTTTTTCACGAGAGCTCCCTATGGGGCCGTCCATAAATATCGATAGCATGTTGGGGGTAGGGGGGGTTCGAAAATTATATCGTTTTATATCCATAGGGGAGGGGGGGGCTCAGTGAATATATCGATATACAGCGTTTTTAAGTGAACGCTGTTTCGCGCCATTGACCATCGAAATTTCTCACCGTCAGAGGGGTGCACACTCGATGGTTGCTTGGGCACACACAGCATATCGTTATAGGGTAGGGGGGGGGGTCAGGTG
>WJFA01003953.1:0-11634 GCA_009870155.1 Pseudobourletiella spinata | reverse complement strand
GTGTCTCTCATGTAGCTCCACATATGCGGTGTCACAAAGCTTTAGAAAATTATTTAAATTATTTTCAGTATTTACTAACTATACCTAAATGTCATTTCGTAATAATTCACCCGTGGAGGTGTGCTCCGTACGGAATTGTAACTCGTCGGAAGTTGCCGTAGCAATTGACTTTTAACTCTGTTCACATATGTATTTCCTGCTTGGTCAAGCTCAATAGTGTGGTGTTATCTGACGCAGCGAACCAATTGCTCACAAACTGCCTCAAAACCTCAACAAACTGAATAAAAAGGAAACCCTCTTCTATTATTTAATTGGAACATCTCTGTGAGACTTATATGATGTGAAATAATTATGATGATACCCTATTATCTATGTGTGACTGCCGGAGTGATGATGAGCAATTTGTATATCTCTAGTGAAGTGTCCACGGAAAAATTCTTTGGAATAATCTCTATATATCGAATGTCACACCGCGACTCAATCTGCACTGTACACATTTAAAGGGTGTCTCAATAAAATGTAGAACTTTTGAAGACTCGTAAGCGAAATATCATTGTCATAATAGCAAAAATAATTATTATTATTATTTTCCATCATTTTGGTTCAATGTGAGGCCTCCGCCAACCACTCATTCATTAGTACTTTTCTGGTAAAGGGGGCACAGGATCCCTGCCTGAGTCATTCAATGCGCTGAGTTACCCTCTGGTACCCTGATTAAATCTGCATGATCAGCCCGATGGTATGCGCATCACAAAAATGTTCCACCCCTCTCACATCCATCGTTTCCCCTGGTCATTAACGATTCTCTTTTGATTTTTCCCTCTTATCTGATCTGATTACATGGTCAACTACTGCAAGCAATCAGCACAGGGGTTAGGCCTAAATCATGCACCTGCTGCAACATTTCCCCTCTCAGATCTGTCGGTTTAGTTCAATGATTTTTTATTCGAGGGAGATGAGAGCAATCTCTCGTGTTTCTTGGTCAAATCATGGGTGGAGACGGTGCAGTGCAACTAGCCTAATTATCCTTGGACGAGCTCACATTGTTATTACACGAAGCGTGGGTAAACAATGCAATATACGAAAAGTCTGTGGACTCGATTTTAACTTGCATGAAATTCTATGTGGGATTTCAAGCCGTACGGCAAGAAAATAGCTGAAAAAAAATAATGGCGGCATAGGAAGGATCCCACGTCTAGGAGGAAGTATAGGAAATGGAACTGTTTTTTCTTCTTCTTCATCTTCATCTTCTTAAAAAAGATGAAAACTCTGCATTCAAGTGTTTTAACATACTCAGTAATCACGCACATGTGCACACACCCAAAATGACTGGTTTTCCTGTCCATAAAAACGGTCACTCTACATCAAATGTTCTCATTTGCGTCCCTCGCAGTAACATGTGTTTCCCATCCGCACATCGACAAGTAACAAACGTGTATCAAAATCAATGGACTTCTCAACTACATCCTAATTTCTGCAACTGAATACATTCACATGGTAATTTGGTTACACTGCTCGAACAGGTGTCAGCTTTTATTAAGTGGTTAGCCTTTCTCGGAACCCAATGCAATGGTTCCAATGGACTGCCTATGCATTACAGTATTTGACTGATTCCCATATACGACACGGATACTCAATCTTCTCATTCCTGTAGATTTTCCGCCTTTTCCAATTATTTAAACATAGAGGACTGTATAGGACTTTGTGACCAAATCGTCCGTCAACGGACGAGATCTATAAGCATCTTGGGAACAACGCGTACGTGTGGATGTCGTTGCTCATCGGAACAAATGTGAACACTTGAAGACACTAAATACAGCACCCTGTGTGTAATGAGCACGTGAAATTTGGCCACAGGTGTGCTTTACTACTAGTATACATGGAGAAAATCCTGATATTCACTTACTAACTCACTCATACTCACGCAGCCAGTAGTGCTTTACTCGTCTGGCTTAAATGGGAGATAAAAGGGCGAAGGATGACTGACTGACTGAGAGAGACAGGCGGCGGCGGTACCCTCACCGTTCATTCACATCTTTTATCCCTCCGACAGTCTCCTCAACTTACTGCTGCTAGTGTGTACGTGTATATTTGTATATGTACATATTATAATGCTACATGTTATGTGGGTGTGCGTGTATAGTATATATCCCAAAGATGTCATCTTAAGGCTGGGCAAGAATTGAAACCTCTTCCACGAGCTCTACGCATTATGTGCCTACCAGATCCAAGGGGGTGTGGGGAATGGTAAGCAGTGTGTGTGAGAAAACAGCGTATTGAAAATCCACTCATAAGGTATAAGCCGCATCTGACTCCCTGGCACGTAGTGCTGTTTATTTAAACGACTACCTGTTCTTGAGGCTGTGTTGTGCATGCATGGCCAAAAGGTACCCATGGATATTGTTCTTTGGAGTCCACAGCATTATGAGTTAACCTCATATATACTTGGAGTATAAAGAAAAGTACGCATACTGTTAAACTACTGACACTGACTGAGAGATAGAGAGAGAGAGGGAGAAACTTTTCTGCTTCTGGTCCAAGAATAAGATGAGACTATACGTGTGGACTGTGAGAGGTGCATAACTGCAATGCTTAGCACTACTACGACTACTACTACTTACTTCCACTACTAAACTCAGGTGTACTTCAGAGGGGAAGAAGACGCGGGGTAGGAAGAGAACGGAGGTGTACAGAGGCATGTATGCACTCTCTATGCTTGAGGAGGAGCTTCTCTGACCTCGAATGGAATTCCGTTGGCTCGAGGCAAAAGAAATTATTTTCTGTATATACTTTATACGTAATTTTTTTCTCTTTGACGTTTCTGCATGCAACAGGTTTCAGTCTGTGAGCGCCCCTCTTCACATACTTGCTCGTGAATTTCCTTCTCCGTCCGATCCGTCAAGATGGGGGAATTTTCTCAAGTAATTTTTTGAAATTCCCTTGTTTTCCATTTGATTGTGCCAATATGTGGTCCGGGTATTACGCCCGAGTGGGAGCAGTGGCTGGAATGAGAGGGTTGGAGTGGTGGTTCGTGTCGGTCTTCTTGTGTTCTAATTTGTGGTTTCTTTGTACAGGGTGAAAAAGTATGGTTCGAGCCGCCGGGCTTTGCATACTCCGTCCCCGGTGTTGTCGTCGAGTTTCATAAACAGGGAGGTGTTGTCACCATTGAGACGGTGGTGGATGGGGACGATGATCAGGCCAGAGGTGACAAGAAGGGCTCTGCAAACATTGTGAGTGAGATTTTTGTGGGCGTTGCCGGGGAGAGACTTTCATGAAAAAAAAAGTCTTGTGTGTCCTTCCTTGTCAGCTTTGCTCATAGTCAGTTTTTCCAGTGACTTTCACCTCGGTCACCTCGACAGTCTCCTCGTCGCTGTGAGGGACTTGATATTTAGTGATGAAAGATGAGGAAGGAAAGGGATTTGTAGGGATGGGAAGGGAGGATCACCTGGAACTCACTGGGGTTATAAAATGTTTGGGATCTTCTGGAACTCACTGGAGTTACAAGATGTTTGGGATCCTCGGAGTAATCGGTATTTTCATCTTGTTTCCTACAGTTCACTGTGGAGGTGGGTGGGAGCAGTAACGTGAAGCGGCGGTATTTTGAAAAAACAGTGGATGACATGGTACAATTGAGGTATGACAACTGGTGTTGTAACGTCTACCGTTGCTGAATGACGAGACAGTCCGAATTTACCGGGCGTCGAGACACAATTTTAAATGGTGACTTTGTACTTGTAGTGACTTGTCCGAGGAGTCCATACTGTGGAATGTGAAACGACGCTACGAGACGGGATCCATTTATGTGAGCCTTCACAAGCTATCCATAGTATTGCCTTCTCATGGATGGACCCCATCCAAATGACATGCGCGGTTATGCTAAAATGAGTCCTTCCGCATATATTGCAGACGTACATTGGTTCAATCCTGCTCGCTGTGAATCCGTACAAGATGTTCGATATCTACGGTCTGCCGTACGTGAAGCGCTATGAGGGCAAAGTGATCGGGACGACACTGCCACCGTAATTCAAAATATCCCAACAAGGGAATTATCAAACTAATAATAGTGAATGAAGGATCAAAATAATGTTTTCTTTCATTCCGTCCCCACAGCCACTTGTTCGCAATAGGATCCTCTGCCTACAGTAGGATGGTCAAAGAGAAGCAACCTCAGGTCGTCGTCATTAGCGGAGAGAGTGGGAGCGGGAAAACGGAGGCGGCTAAACTGGTCGTCGGGTAATAATTATAGCAGCATGTGAATCCTTTTGAGCACGACGAACACTTTTCACGGGATTTTCACGGGAATTCCTTTGACTGCTTCACAGGTATTTGGCACTGGTGAACAAATCCAGTTCCAACTTAATTACGGAACAGATCCTGGAGGCTGGACCATTGCTGGAGTCTTTTGGAAATGCGAAGACCATCAAGAATGACAATTCATCCCGCTTCGGAAAATACGTTCAAGTCTACTTTCAAGAGTAATGACATTTTTTTGTTTTGAATTGTTGAAAATTGAAAATCGTTTTGAACATTTGCAGAAAATTTTACTTAATCAAGCTCTATGTAGTGCATTTATTAATCCTTGGCCCTATATACTCAACGCAGGGGAAAAATCATCGGGGCCAAGATCAACGAGTATCTTTTGGAGAAGTCCCGAATCGTGACTCAGAATGTGGGCGAGAGAAACTATCACGTCTTCTACGAGATTCTCCGAGGACTGGGAAAGGATTTAAAAGAGAAATACGGCCTTGGGAGTGCTGAGAAATACTTTTACTTGAACCAAGGTGGGGCAACCAGCATCAACGGCAAGGAAGATTTCAGGGATTTCAGTGGGCTGCTGGGCTCCATGGAAATACTGGGATTGAACTCGGATGAGATCGACGCCGTGCTCCGTATTTTAGCTGCAGGTACAGTGAATTCAGACACTGCGGTCCCTATGGGATGAAGGCATGCTCACAAGAAACGGAGAAGCTAAATTTCAAGCATTTTTTTTACACAGTTTTACACTTGGGAAACATCTACTTTCATCGAAAGACCATGAAACACGGGATTGAGGGCGTAGAAATTGGTTCAGACGCGGAGATTCAATGGACGGGACACTTGCTGCAGCTGAATCCGGATGGCATCCGTCGGGCTCTCATGTTCAAAGCCACGGTATGAACTTTCTGTGCAGCTAGTTTGACAGTATCATCGAGGTTTGAACGGGATCGTAATTGTTGTACGCTATATTATTATTTTACATATTTTATTTTACGAAACAGGAGGCCAGAGGTGAGCGTGTGATAACCCCTCTCTCCATTGATCAGTCATTGGACAATCGGGATGCAATCGCAAAAGTACTCTACTCAAATCTATTCACATGGCTAGTGGCCAGAGTGAATCGTATCGTATTTAATCAGCGCGATACTCCCGAACGGATCTGTATTCTAGACATTTTTGGTTTCGAGGATTTTCAGGTGAGTTCTACAAGCAGGCGTGGAGTAATTCTTTGACATTTTATACACGGGTCAACTTACATCAACTGTTTGACTCCGCAGGAATACAATAGTTTTGAGCAGCTTTGCATTAATTACGCGAACGAAACGCTGCAACATCACATGAACCGGCACATTTTCAAACTGGAGCAAATGGAGTACACTAAGAATAAAATCGAGTGGGAGTTCATCATGTATGATGACAACAGTCATGTGCTCAGTTTACTGGGGAAGAAACCTGTTGGAATTTTGCACCTCCTCGACGATGAATCCAATTTCCCCAAAGGAACTGTGAGTTAGTATTGTTGTTTGCATTGTACCTTAATGAATGCAAAGAGTGGCACAACTCACATACTTTTTGAAATCCACAAAGGATGTGAGTTTTCTGGAGAAGTCCCACTACAACCACGCTCTGGATGAGTATTATCTTCGGCCACGGATCGGATGCAACGAATTCGGGGTTAAACACTACGCCGGTCCTGTTTTCTACAACGTGGAAGGCTTCCTCGAGAAGAATCGTGACACTCTGCGCTCCGACGTGATGCAACTCCTGTCATCCAGTTCGTCACCGGTAAGTCCATCGTCACGGCAAGAAAAATCAATCAGCTGTTCAACAGAGGGATTAATTGTGAGCACGTTTTGCAGATAATTTCAAAAATGTTTAAGAGCACGTCATCATCGAGGAATGCCAATGTCAAAAACCGGTTCATAACTATGAAACCTCGGGCGCCGACGGTGGCCGCACGGTTTAGTGACTCCCTGAGTAACCTGCTGGAGTCCATGGGCAAATGTTATCCCTGGTTCGTCCGATGCATTAAGCCCAACCAGATGAAAATGGCGGAGGTTTTCGATGTGGGTGTCGTCCAGCAGCAGCTCAAGTAATTTCTCCTCGCCAGTTTTCCTTACTGTAGTGCACATATGTGACTGGCTGACTTAACCAGCAGAAATTCAATTCTCACAGGTACACGGGAGTGCTGGAAACGATTCGGATTCGGAAGCACGGGTATCCCTACAGGCTCACCTACAGCCAGTTCGCCAGCACGTACAAGTGTCTCCTGAAGAGAAATCACCACATTAATGACATCGACATGTGCCGGGAGATACTCTCGAATTTCTCGAATAAAAATTACCAGTTTGGATACCATAAGATTTTCATTCGAACCTCCTTGGAGGAAGAGTTGGAAATGAAGAGGAATCAGATTCACGACCAATCCGCCATCAAAATCCAATCAAATATCCGGGGTTTGCTCACCAGGAAAAAGTTTAAACAAAACATTAGATCCGTAGTAATTATTCAGAGTTTTATTCGTATGTTAATCGCCCGCGGCGAATACATGAGGCTAAAGAAGGCTACAGTGACGCTGCAGAAGCACTGGAGAGGAGTGAAGGGTCGGCGACGAGCCGCGGCGCTCAGGGAAGAGAAAACTCGGGCGTTGGAGAACAGGAACCGGATTTTGACGAGTGGTGCCGTCGGACACTTGGAAATCCCCGCGCAATTGGCCTTCAGCCTTCACAGGCTTTCTGGTGAGCTGGATTTCTGACTGTTTCAATAGACGAGTGTGCGGGCGTGTCGGAAGTGTAGGTGTAATTGAAATTGAAATACCCACAGATTCGCCCCGACCCGCCAAGGAGAACAACGTCATCAAGGTGCACCAGTCCAGCGTGACAACTTCCATTACGAAGAAACCACTCATGAAAAAGGTGGACTCGCGGGAACCCAAATTCCTGGCCCCTCTGGGTCACAGACGAGAACCCATCTCTGTTCCATTCCTCAAGGAGTCCCCAGTTGAGGACTCCTTATCCATTTTCAAACTAATTCTGCGCTACATGAGCGAGTCGAATGCGAATGAAAATCGGGATATCCTCATGCAGAACTACATTATCAAAAAGTGTCTTCACCAGCCCGCACTTCGCGACGAAGTTCTCATCCAACTCATGAACCAGAGTTACACTCCGGACAAGAACCAACGTGAGAAGGTTCTCCAGCTGCTCGGGAGCTGCCTGTCCTCCTTCACCCCATCCGAACAGTTTTACAATTACATATTTAATTTCCTCGCCAAGCTCGACCATCCCTCAGCCAACCACTTACTGTCCAAGCTGAAGGAGTGCCAGATAAATACGAACAGACTGAATGGTCCGTGCTACTTGGAGAGCAAGTGTACGAAGTTAAAGTGCGACTCGTGCTTCGCGGTAAACCTTCCGCAGATCGGGGATGTGACCGTGGGGGGTGTGGGTAGTTGGGACACGTGTTCAACATTAGCGGGGTGGGTGTGGGACGGCTATACCGGCGGAGGCCCGTCTCCAGCCTTGGGGCCCACCATGGGCCTCGGCTGGGGATTGGACGTCGTGTGGGACGGTCGGGTGGACGAGCTGTACTCTGGGGGGTTCGTCCACGATTACTTTTCATACTTGGAGGTAACAATGGGTTGAATACACAAAGTGGAGTAGCATTTACATGTTTACCATTGTGATCAAATTTTGTACTTGCAGGATGAGGATGGTAAAAGTCCAGTATTCCAATCCTTCAAGTATCTCAATCGGCCTCAAGTGCCACCGCCTCAGCCTCCGGAACCTCCTCAGCAGCAGATGGTGAAACGGCACACGGACATGAAGACCACGAGGAGTCTGGAGAATCTGTTGAGCATGAAGAGCTACCTCAGTGCATCCAAGTTGAATGAGCGCTACAACAACCTAAGCATAGACAACCTCGTCTTTGATGACTACGAGATCAGACCGGAGATAAAGGAATCACCGAGGAGAGAAATCATGTCCAGGTGAGATTGCGTAAAAATGAGGATTTTTTACCCACAATTATTATTTAATTATTATTATTATTATACTTATAGTATTATAAATTTTTTTATTTAATTATAATATATAATTGTAATATTATAATATTTTTTATTTAATTATAACGTATAAGTATAATAATTATTATATTATACAATTATCATGTTATAATATGTTTTTATTTAGTTATAATTATTATTTTTTATTTAATTAATTCAAATTTGTGATTTCTTTAGTTTTCCTCCCTCCGAGACTGGAGCACCCAGTCAGGTGCAGAACGAGGAGGAAGACTTTTACGAGGTGGAGAAGATCAAGAGTAAGCGAGCCGGGCCTCCCCGGTTCATCAAGGCCAGTTCCGCGGCAAGCAAGAAGTCCTCTGTTGCCGGCAGCTACAGTTCAAGACATTACATTGAGAAAACATCCGATGGGGTCAAATCATCTGCCCTGTCGGACACGTCAGAGGCGCCCAGTTTGGCCTCACATGTTCGGCGCGTCCGTGTTCCGAGTCAAGCCAGTGACGTGGATCAATTTCTGGACGACCTCTTCTCTCCAGTGCTGGATGATGGCACAATGGATGACATGAGTGACATCCGGAGTATCGTTCATTCAATTAAATAAAATAACGATTTGAAGATTTTTAAGCTAATAGGAAAGCACAATGGAAGCGCATACTTTGATGTAGGTCATGTATTATCATTAATATTATTACTATTATTGGACGTACCCAACATATTGGAGTGTAGCCACCGCAGGACAAATCCGAAACAACTTTGAACAAACTGTGCGGATGGACTAATTTACCGATCTAAGACAGAGCTTTGAAACTTAAGGTGGTGCTGTTCGTTAGTTTTCCTTGTCCTTGAGATAATGAAAAAAGCTTTAACCAATTATACGCTCCTGCCCCTTCCCTTTCTTGAGCTCTTTGCGGAGTAAAAAATATCCAGATATGCTTACCCATCTGTAAAACTGTAGCGAGATTTTCTGAATCAGCAGAGGTGAGAATCAAATGCAGGTTCCGTCTAGGTTGTTTCCCTACAGAGAGAAATAGAAATCATTGCGCTTCCCATTATGTTTCCTCCATACGGAAGTGTACAAGTGTGCACTTTTCTCGTCGCCCGGCCTCGAAGCATCTCATTTGAAATGAGAAAAAAATACATGAAGACTCAACATTTTACTCACTGAGACATTACAAATACTGTGCATCGAAGAAAAACTTGTGGCCGCCACCGAAATTCGTAATTTTTTACAACGTGTGCTGGTGTAACGTTATTACACTAATTTTAAGTAAATTATTTCGCCGACTTTAAATTCATCCGCACACCAAATGAAAAAAAAAAACTTTCCCCAAGGTTGAATGGGAGAGACAAATGCTGAGAGTTTAGTACACATACACCCTCTTTCAAAAACTTCTTGAGTAAACAGTACTTCGAATAAACAGATATACATATAAATGAATATTTTATCCCACATTGTCGTTAATTCTACAACCTACAACCACTGTTACTGTTACTTTGAACATTCTTATAGTATTTTGTCGGCATATTTATAATTCCCATGCCATAATTAAAGTTATCATTTTGTATCAGATCAAACTTATTAAGACTCGATCATTTCTTCCCTCGCCTTCATTCTCCTAATTCATATCAAGGGTCCAGGAAAATTTATACATACTATAAATTTATAATATTTATAAATTTTCCTTCATAAAGGGTCATAAAAGAGCCAGTAAAGAAGTCATAAAAATTAGATTGATGCTCAAAGTTTGAAAAAATATGAGCCCATTACGACGAAGCATTACTTTTACGTGAGGTGATTTCCTTCGGCAATCGGCAGTGCGAGCATGTTTAGTTTTCCAATGCAGAGAGGAAACGCTGAGGAATCTACTAATGATACTGCTTCACTGAGAATCACGTGGTGGTTGTCAGGATTAGCTACTGGGTAGATATTATACAAGTTCAAAATTTCTAGCACGTATTCACTTTTTCGCTATCGCTAATAGCCGAAATTACTTAGGCGATGCCGCCCATCTTGTCCACATACCACGGCATGTTGTTCTTGCATAGGCGAAGCATTCAAATAAATTTCAATAAATAATAGTTAATCATTATCAGTATTAAGGTGTGAGGTGCATAAGCGTAAGAAGACAGCGAGCAAGCTACAGGGTGGTCCTGAATGATGTGTATAACTTTTTTCCTGAATAACTTCTAAACCATTCTACTCAAAATTATGACTTTGGACTTATTTGAAAGAGGAGTCTTTGAGAATTTGATTGACACTAGCCGCGTGGGTCAAATTTTAGGTTCGTCAAATGATAATTGGATCATTTTATTAAAAAAAATGAAAATAATCATTTCATTTTCTGACTTCTGTTGTCCCTCTACACACTTCAGGAAAAAGGTAAACTTTTGCAGCTACTTCTAAGCTTTCAAATGTTCACCGCATCATAATTTTTTGAAATGATAATAATTGTGATTGATAATTGGATCATTTGATTCAAAAAATAATGAAAATTACCATTTCAAAAAAATAATGATGCTGTCAACATGTGGAAGCTTAGAGAGTGTACCGCACTTAGTAGCTGGAAAAGTTAACCTTTTTCCTGAAGTGTGTAGAGGGAGACAACAGAAGTCAGAAAATGAAATGATTATTTTCATTTTTTTTAATAAAATGATCCAATTATCATTTGACGACCCTAAAATTTGACCCACTCTCATGAAACCGCGAAAGTTTGCTCCTACATCAGGCCCTATCCCTCTAATGTTAAAATACCCTGCCCAATTTTTGAGGGGTCATATCTTTAGTAATTGTAGGGCGATTTCGACGAGGCTACGTCAAACAAATTCCCAAAGACTCCTCTTTCAAATAAGTCCAAAATCATAATTTTGCGTAGAATGGTTTAGAAGTTATTCAGGAAAAAAATTGTACACATCATTCAGGACCACCCTGTATATCTTACCTCTTGAACTTGAGAAAACGGGTATTCAAGTCTTAATGGATTTCACTTACTGGGCACCGAATATTGCTCTTCAAATCATCATCTGTCGACTAGTATGCAAAAAAGCGAATTGACGTGGGATTTGCACCTGAAATTGTCTAACTTTCTTACTCCAAGTCCATAACAAGACATAAGACATGGCGGTAATGATAATGAGGTGCAGGCGTTGACGGTTATCGTAGCGTTGGTAATGCTGATCTCTGGAGTACACGAAATTGTAAACGGACTGTGAAGAGGTTATAATGAAAACTTACCCCTCGGGAATCTGTAGAAGTATAGGTAAACTATAGGAACTAAAACCTACATAGAAGTATGATCTTTTTAATGTTGAAAAATGGAAGCGATTATAACGACCGATTTTCGATTCCTACCCAAGAT
>WJFA01003951.1:0-11637 GCA_009870155.1 Pseudobourletiella spinata | reverse complement strand
AGAACATAGTTGATTCTGCTGCATGCACCAATGTTTTCCGGGGGCAATTTACTGTTTCATTTTCGAACTGACCGCTAAAACTAATGTTTCCCGTCGGAGTTTAGCCGTTGATATGTTACCTGACTAAACTCACGTAGCATTAGTTTGCACAGGAGTCGCTTCAAAACTTACCATCATCGCTGCAATTGATGGGAAGTAACCGACCTTAGCACACTTCATTATACAGCAAACTTCTGTATTCGCTTCGGTCTGCCTGCACTTCGTCAAAATTACTAGGTCAAATCCAAAAGTCACGAGTTCCCAAGGAACCTAAACTTTTTCGATGCACTGTAAGTTTCAGTATATTCAGCTCTACATGCATATGTCATAATGTAGTGTACATAGAGCCTCATTCATGGAGTTCACTCCCAACTCGGAAAGCTTAGTGTGGAGCCCGCATATACTAAAGTTCACAACAACTTCATGTTAAAGTCATGGGAATAAACCACAAATACACAGCTCTCGGTTGATATGGAAGTCATGGAGCTGGGATCCAACCTAGTTACGTACGGCTGACTCTCTCTCTCTCTCTCTCTCTACACACACATAAGACCAGAGTGGGCGTCTTGCAAACCTCTAGCGCCCGCAATCCGACAGAGTAGACTTGACATTGTAGCCCTCTAATCGGCAGTTTGGAAATTATAGCTCCAACATCCCTGTGTCGAACCCTCTCGCCATAACGGCTGCAGTGTGGAGGAAATGTGTGAAAAAGACGGGTAGAAAATGATAAGGCTTCCCCCGGACACACAGAAACTCATGATGCCTTCGTCGGCGCTCGATGATGCCGACGATGACGACGACGGAGTGTGTTGGCAGAATTCCCCATTTTTTCGCCCGCGAATTAGAACCAGATACGCTCCGCTCATTTCAGTCCCCCAGCCCCTGCCATCCCATATACTATCCCTATAGTTTTCTGTGGTACGAGGAAAAAGTTCAAACGTGACGTTGATAACAGTATTGCGTGATGTGGTGTCGGCGTAGCGGGCCAACTTCTGGGCCACATCACACTGCATACCATGCCGTATATCCCCGTCAGTCTCCATGACTATTACGATCTATTGTACATACGGATATGCATATGTATACACCAGCTCTCGTGTCCTCATACGCGGGGGGAGGGTGGAAGGGCGGAGAAGAAGGGTTCCCTCATTCTATTATGTGTGCATGGGTGTGTGTGTGTGTGTGTGTGTGTGTGTATGTGTAAAGTGGACGAAATGAAAATTAATGTGAGCGGCTAGATACGCCGTACTAATGCATATACATGCGCACACAACATCCTCACTGTCTTCAAGTCATACCAGAGTCACTCATTTATTATTGAGAGCTCACATCAGATCAATTTTCTACTATGAATTCCATATCATACAAACAATAGTAGGGCTCAGTGGTAGCTATTGGCACTGTGCAAGCGGGTGTACAGATAGGATGCCTTCCCCGATTCCACAAGAGTGGGGAGGAACCCAGCAGTGGGTGGAATTATTCAACTATGTACCGTCGCTCACATCCATGCGTATAAAAAGCGGACGGGGGAGGGCTCAAGTATTGTCATAATCGAGTTAATACAAGGCTCACAGCCTGAACTCGTAATACGAGAAGTTAAAGAGCGCCCCAGTACCATTTTCACCTTAATGAGTAGTGCTAGTAGTAGTAGTAGTAGTAGTAGTAGTAGTAGTAGTTGAGAGTCTGTTCTAGGAACAGAAGTCTCCTCCACTAAACTACAGTCTACATGTCCCGGCCGGGGGGGAAAAATCAAATCGATATCAAAGTCAAAAGCTTTCCCCCGCCGAGTTGTCTACGTCCTTCTCTCAGCGCACCTAGAGAGATGGGACGATTACACCCTCGATTATTTCCCTCAATTCATTCCGTTCCCCCGCAAATTAATTACACTGCCGGCAGGGATGGCACGGCGGAGATAACGGGGAAAGCCACCAAGGGGAGCAGAAATGTACTACAATGAGAGGATGGGAATAAGAGTCATTGGGAGAAAGAGAATAACTTGAAATGATATTCTTTCCCTAATCCGGCCGGGCATGCGTTCGTTGCGGGGAAGGGGTCTTCGTACGTGCGAAACCCTTCGCGTCTACCTAAAACTATACACACACGTACATTCGTCCTCACTGAAAGAGGCTCCACGGAAGGAAATGAAATAAAGGTCAATAATACGGGACGGCGGGAGTCGGTGGTGCGATGTGAGGAAGAGGTGGCGGAATCATTGGGTTGGACGAGAGTGCAATGGCGGCGGCGGCGGCGGGTGAGTTGAAGTGAGGCGTGTGATGATGACGACGATGTTGAGGACGCTGACGAAGATGATGATGATGATGATGATCAAGGAATGTTTTCCCTTTCTCTTCAGCTATTTATGATAGACAATTGTGCGGACGACTGGAGAATAGCAATGACATGGCAGCGAATGGCTCAAATCGGGCTGGAACTTGCCGTGTGTGCCGTACATCCTGTGCCTGGACAATACAGTTTCATATGGACCACCAAAGTGGCTAACCATGGAGGAGAACCCCTCACTAAAGTAAGTGCCTGAGTGTCTGCGACGCTCTCTCTATATATATATAAACAAACTTTGAGAGAGTGAGAAAAGTTTGGGTGGGGTGGGCCTTGATGGTGGACGAGCGGACTACTACTGCTGCTGCTGCTGCTGCTGCTTGGAGCGGAAAGTGTACGCACTCTAAAATCCGCCCGCTCCAGTTCACAACCCATTTCTTCCTTACCATCGAGTAAAATGGAGTTCATGCAGAGGCTCACAGCATTATTATCGTGCCACTGAGCTCAACCGACCAATTTGAACAAATCGTGGGGATAATCCCAGAACAGCGGCCACGTTCAAAATGACTCACTAGCAAGGAAACATACGTGTGAGCAAAGTCTGGGGAAAATAGTTTGTCAAATAAGGCAAAAATTTAGTTTCAAATCAAGCGAGAAAATCCCGGTTGAAGTAGTCAACAGCCTCTCAAAATGACTGCAAACTTTCTAGCCTCTGCGACCGTACTGTAAACTAGATCAGTCCAGCATTACTTCTTCCTACTAGGAAAAGGTCCCTCCCAAAATCGCGTCCGTCGACATCTCAACAAATTAATTGTCTCCTGAGGACTGTGAAGGAAAAACTAAAGGATTGACCCGGGGGCAAAGTAGGTCACTGCTCAACTCAGGATTAGTAAATTTCTTGGCGAGCTCGACGACTCCCACTGTCGCGGAAAATATAACAAATGTACCTATGGAAGCAGAGAGCAGGAGTGAGATGAAGGCAGCAACGAAGGAAAGGGACTTCCAAACGAGGACCCACCAGCTCCCTGTCCCATCGTCTCTTTTTTTGGGTAGAGACCAACAAGGGAAGCAATAATAATCAAATTATGCCCTTGAAAAAAATGAGCGCGGTAATGTGCGCAGGCTACATAATATGCTTGTCTGCTATGTGGAGCTGAACAATTCAGAGGCCAGGCCGTCAGTTGCCAAGAGGCATATGTACGTCGGACCAGTGGGATCCGCAGCCGTGGAAATCCTGGTATGAAATGAACTAATCCCCCGTAGCACTGAATATATCCATACAGAATTTCGAGCAGCCGTTAGCTACTTCAGCATGCACGCGCAAGGGAGCGCGGGGCACGTGGATTTGAGGTCACTATGGCTGCCTCATAGGGCTGTCGACCGCACACAGTTACAAAACAGGTCTCGACAGCCAGCAAGAGAGCTTTCCCCAGGAATGAGGCGCATGTAGCAGCTTTATTCGGGGAAACTGTGGAGAATACGATGATTTAGCGGCTGAAATGTGTCTCTGACAGTGGTTGCCCTGTCACGTATATACAACTGTATGGGCATAAGTACCACGGGCATCATATATAATGTGCCCCATAATTTTTCAATCTCTCACCACCTCATCAACCCTGTCCGCACGGTTGTACACACGGTTCAGGGCCTTCACCGTTACGACAACATTACCTCACATTTGGGTGCGGAGGGTTGGAAAGAGGCTATTTGGAGGTAATTGATCCGCTTCTTCTTTTGACTCCCACAGGAGGTGCCAATCGACGTAGCCCTAAGTCTCCCAATGTTTCTTCGTCTTTACTTGATATGCCGTGTGATGCTGCTTCACTCCAAGTTATTTACGGATGCTTCCTCACGAAGTATTGGAGCTCTTAACCGCATTAATTTCAATACAAGGTACAGTCCGGCTCACTCCCTGTAATTTTGATTGTCACAAGTGGTTTGTATTTTCTATGGATTAATTTCTCATGTCGTTTCCCCATCTCCACAGATTCGTCCTCAAGACATTAATGACGATATGTCCGGGGACGGTCCTCCTCGTCTTCATGGTTTCCTTATGGATCATTGCATCCTGGACGCTTCGTCAATGTGAAAGGTCAGGGAACGGGTTCTCTCACATATGTCCTCCCACAATATTATTATTACTACCACATATTAAGACATACGAAAAGAATATGTATAAACCATATTTGCTCACTCATCATCGTATACGTTTTGAAGAGCTTTTGGATATTATATACTAACGGTTTTCTGTTCAATGTGCCCGTTTTTTCGTACGCTTTCGCACACACGATCCCCAAGAATCAACGACTGCATAGGGATAACGCTACTACTACTACTACTACTTCTACTACTACTACTACAACCAGCACAGCCGCACCCCCTTGCATGCTTGCCTCAGAGTCTCTCCTGTGCGGGGCTTCCATGGACAGATGTACCCCAAAAACAGCGGATGATTTTGCATTTGAAAACAAATCTCTCACTCACTCTCTCTCTCTCTCTCTCTCAGCTCTGCTCACAAATCGCATGCCTCCTTCACGTGTAAATGGGGATTTTACAGTAATTTACTATCTAACTTTTTAAGGGAAGGGACTGTATGTACATGCCTAACTCCAATTATTTCCCGCTTCAATGGAATGTATTACATCCGAGGAGGATTTTGCGTATAGCAGAATTTTCTATTATTAGTTGGTAATATGTACATTAATTCCTGGACGCTTAGGAAGTGCCCCATAATGCTTTAGTAATTGATTTGTTACCTAACTGTATTGTATACGTAGCACAGATGTAGGGTGGATGTGCATGTGTGCTGCAGAGGCACACACACACACACACAAACACTCACATAGAAGCAGACACACCGATATAATACATAGAATATATACAAGTTTGCAAATCTTTTGAATGCACTCTGCATATGCCCGCTTTTGAGTTGGTTTAACATGCCGTTTCGTTGGATACTATACTATGTATGTAGTCTTAATTAAAGTATACATTCTTCTCTTTGTCATCGTATTCTCATTAATGTGTTCAAAGGAGGGATATTCTATCCACATCTCCATCAATAGATTATATGAGTATAAATATTTATATATATATATGTATGCATATATATATATATATATATATATGTATTTATACATATATGAACGTCCTCCCCGCGATCGGTGTGTTCCCTTGTAAATAGGTTCATTTGATGATATGAATCAAATATGTGCTTACCTACTTCATACCTCTCTCAATCTCTCTCTCTCTCTCTGTGTCTCTCTTTATCTCGTTCGCTCTCTTCTCTGTCTCTGTCTCTCTGGCTCGAAGATGAATGTCAAACGATATGAATGCCATGTGTTTAGTTCCGAATATTACTATACTACTATACTACTACTACTACTACTACTCGTCCCGCAAATCTCTTGTTTTCATTCTTGCGCGCCCACACAGTCGTAAGGCCCACTATATAGTGGAATAAATAAATAAAATATGTGTTTGTGGGACCTACTGTGAGCTGTGCGAGCGAGCGAACTCATCCGGAGAGCGCAGAGAACATAAATTTGAAAATCAAAAGCTATATGGTGATCCTTACGGAAAAGAGTATACAATATGGAGTTGGAGAAAATCCGGTGACATGTGTGAAATCAGAGTTTTTGACTTGAAAATCTCACAACAAACAGAAAACAGATGAGCTCGTTTGCAATCCTGTAGTTTTGAGAGTGATGATGATGAGGTGTATGGCATAAATAGCGGACATATAAAGAGCATAGCGTAGGAGGCCATTCTACTAGACAACTACATACTGTATAAACTCTTTGAGACGGCTTCCCATACTAGTCCAGGTACATTTTGCTCCCATGGGAATCCCTATTTACTCTCTATATCTATTATACTCTATTTCTCTTTGGTAGGCTACTAACCGCTTGCTAATGTCCACACATATAAATTATTATTATTATTATGATTATTATTATTAGTCGGTCTTGACTTTAGTTTGAACTTTTAGCCGCTTCCTTGGTATTGACCATAGAATTTTTTATGAATCTTTTTAGTCTATTTATTAGTACTATATACAGCCTATATATGCAGATATTCACTCTTCTGAATGGAATTTTGATGTAGCTGCACTCTACTACTATTGCGTCCTACTATTACTAATTACTTTGCCGATGTTTGGAAGGGGATTTGCAGAAATGAATTATTATATTTTCTGCTCTCCAGACTACTACTATAGTATTGAGCGCATGACAAGAAGCTATATATAACAACTTTTTCCCCGCCAAATTCACCTTGTTTGAGTCAGCTACCATTTCTCTTCTAATTATATACAACGAACTGCCTCTCGTAGGTCTCTTCTATTCTATTTGTTCTTCTCTTTCTTCTACTTCTTCTTCTTCTTCTTCTTCAACTTTTTGAGTGTCCTCTGCACCTGTAGAAATTACAACATCTTTGTATGAAGAGCTGCTGCTGCTGCTGCTGCTGATGATGATGATGAAACACATTGGTTGGTGAATGATTTTGAAGAGGGATATAATAATTTGACGATGCTCATAACCGGGAGGGTCTGTGCATGCTTTTGCGGGAAGGGAAATGAGGAGCAAGGATCGATTTCCTTTTGGAGCATATTAAGTATAAACTAGCAATTACCGGTCCATTTTCTCAATGGATATGCCCCGTCATGTGAGCAGTTTGCCGACGGAGTGGCACATACTGTATTAAAGAGCTATTCGGCTGGACCCTCTTGTGGCATAAGGCAAGCATATTTTTTGTGGATGCCTCAAAATGTGTGAATATATATGGGATAGCCGACGAGTGAAGGCGAAGATTCCATCGCCCTTTCCAAGGTCCCGGTCCCACTCTTCGCAAAGATTAACCGCATTTCCCCCACAAATTTCCCCGCAAAGGAATGGAGTGAACAATTATCTCTCCCGGCAATTTTTCCAGCCCCCCGTTCATTATATGTTCTCTAAGGTCTCTTGGATTGAGGAATTAAAAAAAAGTATTTTATTTATTCGCTGAACAACTTATCCCCCAATAGCTATACGTAGATACATACGATGTTTACTCTTAGGATGTAGGATAGCCTTGTTTTGTGTAACTATGTGGTTTGGTCCCGCTTGTATTTTTGCCCCACCTCGACCGTGCGCGCGGAGTGAGAGGAACTGACGAGGTGGTAAGAGTTACGGCACTAACTAAGTTGCTCTAACTTGTGCATTTTCCACGGAGCCGTCCGTCCATCCTCGCCGAGCATTTGATGCTAATTAGGGTCGGTGGATGGGAGCTGAGTCGGAAATGAGGCCGTTGTTTCTAAAAGTGGCCACTCCGTCAGAAGCCCGCCACCGCCATATCTTCTGTCATAACATAATTTCCTCGCAGTAGTGGTAGTGTATTATACACTTTTATTTCCTCCCCAAAAAATCTCAAAGTGCTCCTCTACATTATCTGAGTCAGCTCAACTTTATAACACTCTCCCACTTTCACTCCCCCCGACATACTTACGTCCCTTTGTCAGCAAAGACGTCAGAGGGTATGGGTGAAAGTTGCTCTTTCTTGTGTCCAAAACAGACGAGGCCTCAAAGCCAACGACAGTTCTCCTTTTGTCCCCTAATATCTGTGTGTGTGCGTCTGTGCGTGTGTGTGTGTGTGTGTGTGTGTGCATGTGCATGTGTGTACGTGCGGATGGATGGATATAGACTTCTCCTTCTATATGCTACTCACTCCACCATAAGAGAAAATTGACTGAGATCCTCAGGGAGGAGAGAAATTTCCTCCAGAGTTCCTGACCCGCGTTGAACTCTCTGAGTTTTAAAGGAGTGGGTCGGCCGGGTCAAGTGGAGTCTATAGGTAGCCTGTAAGAGCGGAGGAGTGTCGCCAAGTGCTATTCCCACACACATTCATAATGCAGACGGCCACACCTCAGTCGCTGCTGCTCCTTCCCCCCCACGTGATAAATCCCGAGCGTCTCTACCGCCATCCTCTGAACACAAAAGTATGCGATGGAAGATGTGTACTACATATTATTCTTCGGGATTACGCAAGTAGGACCCCCCTCTGCTACTGGATCATATTGCGACATTATGAGATTCAACCCTCCCACCATATCAGAGAGCGTGAGGGGAGAAGAAGAGGATTTGGAAATCAAATTAGGAAATTGTTTTCCAGTCGGATCTGGATTTGTGTGTGCGTGTGTATGCGTGTGTGTGTGTGTGTGTGTGTGTGCGTGTGTGTGTGTGTGTGTGTGTGTGTATATTTGTACCTCTTATGTGGAGGGGAAATCGATGAGATTCCTATCCAGCTCCTGGGATCTGGCCTTGTAGGAAGGTTCGGAGTTTGAGGGAAGCTGATTTATTATGAAAGATTCTCTCCCAGCCATCCATCTTCGTATCGACTTTTCTCAATCCGTTGTGAGTAACTTTATGAGGTTTCCAAAATGCGCCAAATAGTCTCAAATTTTTAGAAATTGGGTATCACAAGATTCCTCTCGGCGAGTACTTTCAAAATATACCACTGGTACCGATCTGTGACTGGTATCAGGGGACAAAATGTCTGATTTTTTTGAGAATTGTTTTCTTGGGCAATTTCCAGTCCGTAAACTTTTTTGTTTCATAGAGAATTAATTCTCTAAATACTTTGAGTTTTTCACATTTCAAAAATTTCGACTTGAAATTTCATTTCAAAACTTTGAAATTATCATAACCACGCAAGTAAAGCAGATTTTGCCCCATATTTCTGGTACTAGTGGTACATTCTGAGAGTACTCGCCGAGAGGAATCTGTTGATAACCAAGTTATGAAAATTCGAGACAATTGGGCACATTTTGGCCGAAACCTCGTGAAGTTACTCTACAATAATTCTTCCTCTGTATTCACACATATATATATACAGTAATTGGGGAGGCCAGCACTTTGAATTTTGAACCTCTCCTCCTGTAGTGTATCTCTGTGTACTTTGTATCCGCTTCACTCCGTGTCTCATAAACTTTATAGTGTCATGCGGGGATAAGGGACTGTTGTGCTTTGTTCAAGGTCTGTACTTTATGTATATTGCATAGAAGTGGTATTTTACACAATACTTTACATAGTGGTATACATACGGCACTACTATGAGCTAGCTATGAGCGCACGTGCTTCCTCGGGGAACGTGTAATTTAGTCGTGTAGTAGTCGTAGTTTTGTCTTTTGTACATTTGATTCTGTTCATACACCAAATGTTACCTCTCTACCGGTGCCTCAAAAGTTGACCAACTTTGTGGTAGAATGTGAGCATCTTATGGGCTGCTATATAAGTGTCGTCCTCTCTTCCCTTTTTTAACATATAGGGTCCCATGCATACCTAAGATCCGAAGGGGCCGAGACTCAGCATTGTGTATTTCTTCGTGTCCTATTAGCATTATTTTCAATGACGATTGCGAAGAAAGTGATGTGTGTCGTAGTGCCATGTTATATACGAACATATATACGTCTCCATTTATATCTCTGTTGCATCCGGGGCTGTGCGCAGTGCTGTACAATGATATATGGTTTATACTATGTCAGAGTTTATATATACTCTTATATATACTCCCTTTGCTACCCTCATCATATATACTTTATTATGTATTATATATGTATATATGTATATGAGCTCTCATAATGGTTCTCTCACACGGCTAAAGATACTCCCATATATAATGGGTGAAAGTTCCGTGTGCGTGGGTGTGTGTGTTGTTTGCCGGGTTGTATGATGAGATGAATTATGCGGGCGGGATGAGATGGAGAGCGGGGAAAATGATGGCGTTGATAATGTGACTGTTTAGGAATCACGATGAGGATCATGCAAATCTTCTCAATTCCATGTGGTTGATTGCCATTACATTTCTCTGCGTTGGCTACGGAGACATTGTACCCAATACTTACTGCGGTCGTGGTATTTGCGTAGCTTGTGGTATGATGGTAAGTATATTAACATTCCTCCGCCCACCTAACCTAAAACTACTATATACCTTAACTGTACCCATTTACCGTTTACTACAAAAATGAAAATACGAAAAACATGCAGTTCATTATATCCCCCACCACCTCAATCAACTGTTCCGAGACTGACTTGGACCACCCATTAGCGTCACCTCCACCACCACCACCACCTCTACTACTATCAACAACCAGTTATTACGACCCACACAATCACCTTGCGTGGGTATATTTTCCATTTCCCCCAGCAACCCAGCAGCGCTCTGTAACTTGTATTTGACAATCATAGGAACCTCCTATATGAGTGCTACTGTTGCTATTATTACAATGGATCAAATCACTATGATTTTCTTTTTGAACCATGGTTTTGGTACTCGATTTTACAACTGCTACTACTACTTATGGTAACTCAAAAGATTGTGACGGGGGGAATCAATGAAAAGTAAGTAGATGTGTCTGTTTGTGTAGTTTAAGATGGGGTAGTCGCTTCCAATCACTACCACGACTAACATGTTTCCTGCTATTCAGATACCCTCCTCCTGCTTCTATGCATATGTAATAATAACGTAGTTGATGCCACTATTTTACAGGTGTGTGACTGTGTTCGCAATTGCTGCCGCTGAATGAAACTATTAGTTTTGCTACTGCTCCACAACTTCCATAGATCATATATACTGCTTCCGTGCCCTCTTTACTTCTGCATTCTGTTCTTATTGATGTTGTGCTTCCTGTTGTTGTTCCTCTTCTCCTTCTTCAACTTCTGGATGTTGTTTCATAGTTGCTCTCTCTCTCTCTCTTCCTCTCTTCCCCATTCCCGTTTTGATGTGGAAGTCAATAGTCAAAAACTCAAGGAGACACGACTGAGGGGTTTCGGTAGGCGTGTAAATTATATACAAACCTCTGCTGTGCATTTCTAAACACGAGCCGAATCGTAACGAATAGCAACCGCCCAGTGACGACAGCATAGTCATACGTCACGTCTCACGTATCACAGTAAATTGCCTGCTTCAATAATAATTACATACCTCGGTCGTTCCATACTTGACATTTTCCAGTATATTTAGACGTATCCTCCAATTAAAGAGTATCATTATTCAACATTGAAAATTAGGGCCAGGTCTACTCTACTGATAGGAACACAGACGATTTCAAATCAAAAACTCTGTGCAACCATTTCGTGCAGTGTGTAGGGAAAGCATTTTGTAGCGAAGCTAAGTGCAAAATTTAGGTGAGTCTGTTTTTGTCTCACTCAGTCTCAAAAGTGTACGAGTTCGGATAGGAGAGCACCAGCGCTGGCACACTTATGCACAGCATATTATGGAGGTGGTGGAGTGGATCGGATGCGCACCCACCATATGCTATGCCTTGTCGAAACACACATTTACCGT
>WJFA01003950.1:0-11640 GCA_009870155.1 Pseudobourletiella spinata | reverse complement strand
TTTCTACTGTATTTCTCCCTGGCAACGCCCTATAGTTTCGTTTGCATCCGTTCTTTATCGAAACTTCATTCACATTTCTCCCAAGTTTAGTTTATTCCGACAATCACTTACTCCTTGGATTTGTAGTTTCGTTTTAAACGAAAATTTGCATCTTAGTTTCGCTTTTACCAATGTTGAAATTGTTTCATTTTTTTAACTTCGTCCGGAGGAAGATCGGACGAAATGAAACAGAAACCAAGACGAAAGTATAAACAACTATAAATCCGCTTGTTTGATTGTTGGGAGAAAACGGTGGAAACGATGGCGATAGAATGCTCAAAGTATAAACTGGGCTATTGAGACATCAAAGCCATGTCGCCAAGATGTCATTTATGCAATGAGCCGCAAAATCTGAGTGCGACTAAATAGAGACCGATTTGCGATTAGTTGTGCCGGTCGGGATTCAGTTTAAACCGTTTTCAATGGTGATTACCACTCCAGGGTTGTCCCCGAAAATCAGGATCTTAAATAACCAATCAGCGGACACCCTCACAAATGTGATCCTAAATGCGATGCAAAATCACCCATACTTAACTGAAAAATATTGGATGCAGTGCAAAAGTACTCCCATTCGTAGCTCGGTTACGTAGCTCTCATACGTGCGGACTAGTGCGGGTCGGCTGTTACACGGACATATATGGGGTAATCCATCTTAGGTTGTCTGCCGGTAAACATTCCTTTAAATGCAACATCGTTTTGAACTTGTTTTGTCTCCTATGTATTCAGCTTTCAACATTTTGAGCAACTGTACCAATACGCAACTGGTACACTCAAATATTAAACACTACACGTAAATTCCTGCGTATGTACGCTTCATGATTTTTCGTGTCGTCCTTGCCATGGAGCCATAGTAATCTTCTCTATTTTGCTCCAATTTTAGCTTATGTATGTCGTTCCGTAGATTTACCCACGTATAAGCCACAAGCTGTTACCATTCGGTTTTCTCCGTTCCCGATAATCCAGGTGGAAGGGTTGAGCATTGCCTTACACCATAGCGAAGTAGGCAACCCCTAAAATAAATTCTACAATTTATTTTCAGCATCACTGCATTTCTTAGCGGTTAAATGTGACGGTGTACAAGGAAAAACCACTGGTGAAATTGTAGATAGCTTCAAGCAATTGCATCAACTAGACATTCTTTTCGCTAACAACATTAAGCGTTATCACTATCAGAAATAACTTTCGAACATACATTATATTGCTTTATGATTCAACCTAAGTAAATGGCACGATATTGCACACGACAAAATTCGATTTTCTGGCTGTTTGAAATAATAACAGCGAATCACATCGGTAACCTAAATGTTCTTTGATGATTTTAAGACCCGAAGGTCGTTTTAAAAATCCACATAGCATTGACATACTTTAAGATTTTGTAAGAGGTGGATCATACCGTTTAGGCAATGAAGGGATTTCGTCTTGATCTTACGCTTCAACGACGGGGAAGTCGGCGAAAAAAAACTTATCTACACTAACGAAGAAATTTAGATTTCATGAAGTAGAGTTACTTTCGACATTCCTCAGTCCCTTCCGAGGATGCGGAGGCTTTTGATCTAAAGTTTACCCTATAAACGCGTGTGCGGTGCTACTAGTATATGCTTTACAGAATTCTATTGAAAAAAATTGTCACATAAAGATACTGAATGTCATGACACAAGCGAATTCCTCGACAAAAGAGTCGTAAGGTTTTCATTCCGTTTCAACACGCCAGAGCCTAAGACTAACAAATACTTCGATGATCTGGTCTTTACGCTTTCTAGGTTTAGAATATGGAACATTGACTGATACAGAGATTCGACATGCTAAAATTGTCAGTTGACATTGATGTCAGTGACATCAAAATTGGTTATCTAAGGCGGAAACGAAGAATTCAATTCAAACTTGCAAATTTACTTCGAGACCTGCATATGCATATTACTTCTCGGTATAAAGTGAACGCATTTTCCAGTTTTAATCATATTCCATGCAGTCAAATTCAAAATAATCCATCGCTTTGAGCTAAAAAATACATTTATGTTTCGCATACGACGAAAAAAATAAACTCAATCTAAAATGAAATATTTAAGTAGTTAAATTCTCCACACCAAGACACTTGTCACGAATTCATGCCCTGCGGCGAAAGTTTACACGAAAGTATTCCAGGTGAGTCACAGCGTACGATAGCAAAACATGAAGGATGCTGCGAAAAGTAAGTTCGTAAAGAAATTAAATTATTTACAACGCAATGACAACCGATTGGCTTATACAACAGCTCCATTGTTTAGTTCAACACTGCAATGTGGCGAGAACATTGGATTCGATTTATTTCATCTAGTACATGAAATAACACCAGCTGGCAGCTAAACACCTGCACAACAATTATTGTTTACTGTGGGAGAATCACAGGGATAGAATATTCTCAAATGCTTTAGGATTTCTATGAGCCTTGCATAAAGTGCTTCCATTGCATTTCCATGGGATTTAATTCGTAAATTAGAACATGAAGTATCTGGCTCTTGCTCTCAGCAGACAACAAATTTTTCGAAATTAATGTGAATACAAAACTCATGACAACATGTACACGTGAAACTTTAGCGGAATGAAGATGAGTCGGGTGGATTTAGCCCCAAAGATCCTCTGAACGACCGAATTTGTAAATTAAAGCGCTCGAAAAAATGAAAAAGTTTTGTAGAAAGACCGCTGCTCCGGGCCACTTGTTAGAATTGTCTAGAAGGGATAATAAACAAGTTAAAATCTCATTGCGTACAGCGAATGAAAACAAATTACATCGTTTCATCCCAAACGTACTTGGAATGACATATCCAGCGAATAAGATCCATCCCGAAGCTATAAGTGATCCAAATCCGAGGACGAAGCCAATAAAGAGCCACATCCTGGCTCCTCTGGGTCCCATACATCCGTTCGTGAACGCATCACCCCGGAGCATGCTGTTTGATACGGCATTAATCCTGAAAATTAACAAATCTACGTCAATACCAACGTATATCACAGCCTATTTTCTGGGTTAAGTGAACACTAATCCAGTTGTGTGTAATCAACACTTGTTTCAAACATGGAATCATAACCAGATAGTTTCGCTAACAAGTAGTGATTTACGCCGAATTTCAACACCTGAATTCAGCTCGTTTTACGATTTTCTTTAAAAAACTCCCAACTATCAAATGTAAAATGTCCTAAACATTAACGTAATAAAATTTACCTACCATAGCGCTGACTAACAATTTGTTACTCCAAAACTTTGCTAAAAAATCTTTTATGATAACAAATTCAATTCCAATAATTAAGCTAGCAAATATTTCCGGAAACCGAGATAAGCTTGAGCTCTTCGAAGGATACGACACGAGTTCTGCCTAATACAACAGAAAACTTGCCTTCTATAACAATGCCGTAAGAAACTGTTAGTAATATTGCAATAACGCTTCCTTAATAAAATCCAACAAATCGATTGTGCAAATATTACAATAAATCCCTTCAACCATCTGATACATAAGAATAATCCAATGGATCACAGAGGTCAGCTTCATCTAAACTACAAATTTCTTAGTATACGGTCTAATTCAAAAACGCGCACATGCTTAAATAAGGTGAAATAAAAAACTGAGTTTTACAAATTTAAGTAGCTTCAAAACAACTTTCTTTCACTTTAGACAAATCTGATTTGAAGCACTAGCGAACAACCACTCCTACAGATTTCTGTAAACCGACGGAAGACAAAAAGTTTTCACTACTTTAATAACAATTATTTCCTCTCCTATCCACCGAGACATCACTCTTGAATACAAACTTGTCATGTGTGACTACACAAGTTTCTAATTTTATTAAACGAAATCAGATGTTTCGCTTCATTAATTCTTAATAAATGAAAATATACAAATTAACAACCCATAATCACTTAGTAGAATGTTAAAATGCACAGAAAAAAAGTTTACATGAACAAGGCAATAGTTCCTAGTACGCCGCATACGTAGTAAGCATTGTCGAAGTTGGATTTGGCGTTGGAATCAGCAGCTACATCGATGATGATCCACCATCCCGAGAAAAACTATTGAAAAAAATGACAACATTCAGCAAATGAGTCACAGAAAAATCAATTCACAGTAATCAAATCCACAAGTACTGTCATGGTCATCTGAGCTAGTACGCTATTACAAAAACAGTGCACATTTGTACTAAATCGAGTACAGTAAGTAAAACAGTTCGGTAGAGCACAGTACAGAAAACTTCGAAAAAATCAGGTGAGGCCCATGTAAAATTGGAAATGGCTGCCCAAGATGCGAACATTTGGGCTACCAAATTTTTAACTCTCTCCGTCAAAACTAACTTCAACATAATAATAATTGGAACAAAAAACTAATAATTAGATATTGTGTCAACCCACGAGATCATTTGTTTTCAAATTTTTAAGAAAAATTGTACTTGCTTTTATTTGTAGCAAAATTCGCGGGATCCTCGAGATACTTGCCATCGTATTAATAATAAATCACAATTATGACTAAAATTAAAAAGTGATAAACTGAGAATACTCAGTATACAATATACGAAAACCTTTTCGTGAACAATTCCAATAAAAAAAAATTAAATTTATTTACCAAAGCCCCGGCAATAGCTGCTGCAATGCTATTCCTTCGATCTCCTTCCAAGCAGTCACAATTCATGCTATCCAAAATGCCAGGCATTTCGAATTCAGAAAAATAACCTCCACGAAAATTTTAAATTGTGCAATGAGTCGAAAATTAGTAACCCCTGCTGACTCACAGCATTAAAGCATGTATATAACCTATGTAACTAGGAGGCGATGGTGGTGGATCACAGCGTCAAAGGATCCTTCGTTCCGTGTAGGGTCTCCCTAACAGGGTGAAAAAGGTGGACATAGGGGACTAGGGGACGCCGCTCAAAAAATCACGTGATTTCTTCCCCTACCAATAACATTTTAGTATTTCCTCCTTCAGACCACAAATTCACTTATGCGTCCATCAGCTTCCAACATGGCAATGATGCCAACCGTATGTTATGTGCAGCCCTTTTCCGTGTAAACAAGTGCACTGACTTCCAACGTCCGAATTCAAGCGTTCGCGGCAACTTTCTATTTATGAGTCAAACAGTCAAAATCCAGCCCAATAACATGATAGGCTTTACATCTTCAAAAAAACTAATAATAAATTAAATTAAAACAAAAACTTCCGTTAATTTACCCAGTATGCTTATCAGGAATTTCCACAGAGAACAAAATGAATTTTTACATACACCCTAGTTTCGGAAGAAAGCATCTGTTTGAAGCCAAGCTAAGGGATTTTCACGAGCCGCCATTGGTGACCGTAGAGAGGAGCAAGTTTCACTAGATTTTTGTGCCTGTGAAGTTCCTGGACAAACTTTGACCTAAATTCTGGTTTGAACTTTGTGGGAGATAGTGGGAAATTTCATTTCGAGTGTTTAATCGTTCTGGATCTCGCCAAGGTAAGTGATACAAAATTTTGTAGGAAGTTTTAATTCAATCTGAACCTGTGATGGGATTTCCCTCCATTTGGATTACCATTTTCATGGAACAGAGTGCGGTGGCAGTAGATGGTGGCGTGTGGTATTGGAGGCAATGCACTGTGTTTGTTATTACAACCCGACGTCAGTACTGATTGATTTAGCAGTGATTTTGTCTATTTCATTTGTTCAATGTTGTTATGGTCCTAATGTTCGTTTTTGAATGCAGTAAATCCGTAAAAGTCCTGTGGCATTCATTTTTATAATTGGGAACCAGGATAAAGTGATAGCGACATGCAGAAATTACTGAATGCATCAAAATTTTTGGCATCACATTTCTCCCATCTGAATATTTAAGTCTCCAAAACAGTAGGTTAACTAACAGATGAAGGTGGTGCTAAGGCGAATTATACTCACTCCACACTCAGCGCTCCCCAGTTACTTTGTCCCTATTTCATGAGGTTTCATTGTCTGCTTTTTCGGTTCATCAGCCAGGCATTTTTCCATGGACAGTGTTGCAGGACGGGAGCACGGAACGGAATCGGTTGTCACTCATGATTATACCCAATATACCGGATTTGGAACTTATGTGCTCTGCGAATCCCATTANGCAGGACGGGAGCACGGAACGGAATCGGTTGTCACTCATGATTATACCCAATATACCGGATTTGGAACTTATGTGCTCTGCGAATCCCATTAAGGTTCATAGTCCCCTATTAACTTTGGACCTCTTAGCCCTGGTAGCACATGACGTGAAGCTCGCTTATCCGATTTACACTTTCTATGTTCGTTGAGTGAATGATGATAATCACATTAAAAGAAGTGGGCGTTTCGTCAAGTATAACCTGATTCGTAGTCATTCTTCTTTCCCTGCGCCCCTGGAATCCTGGCGGGAGAGGGAGAAATGTTAATTACTATTTTTTCTCGCCTTTAATTCCTCTCCACTCTCGTCTATCGTGGCTGTCCTACAGTTCCGCTTTGACCTCCATATGCACCATTGCAGTAGTGAATTTCTATCTGGGTGCTAGACACGAAACACGAAACTGCTGTATGAATTATTCCAACTATTATGTAATGATGATATTGGAATGCGATCAGTAATGAGCTCATCGTACGGCACATAATCTATTAGCTACTGATTTCGTCACGTCTTAAAATCGTAAAAGGCATGCAATTTTCCCTTAGCAAAGGTGAACAAGTCCAGTTTTCTCGAGGTCAAAAGCTTTAATGGTGAAAATGTTTATTTTCATTTAGACTTTTTTTCCTCTGCAAAATTTATCTACGAACTGCCTAACGAAGTGCCAATAAGTGACTCAGGGATAGATTCTAGTGCGACGGCTCGGTATACGGTATGGAAATGACGAGTATCCTAATCGACACAAGCACGTGCTTGTTAGTGTTTTCTGAGTAAATTGCAAAACGGTGGATATCAGAAGGGGTTGACAGTACGTGTCAGCGGCGAGAGATTAAAGGAGTGTGGGATGGTATCGCATTTTTTTAAAGCTCTTCGCCATGCCAACAACATGGAACTGTGAGGAGCATTAAGCCATTCGCAGCCAAATCAAATACTGCTGTAAAACTCGCAAATGCTTGCCTCTCTCCCTTTTTTCTCTCTATCGGTCCTTGGTTGAACGCAGCTGTGTGCTGATCCCTAGCTGTGTCTGTTCATACATCAGAGGAGAGGCCCACAGAGATTTTGTGCGCATATCCCCCTACATAGGAAGCATCTGCAGCGTCGGCAGCCCATGCCCAGTACACCCTGCAATGATTTACGCCCATTCTCGCCCATCATGCCCATGTAAATACTAGCTCAGCCCATGCGGGCCGCCCAGGGGTAACTGACCATAGTTGTACACAAGTTACTTTTATTAACAGACAGACAGACACCATTCTGTGAAGAAGAATGCATGTTCCACCTTAATTCGTGTCCTGATACGTCTGGAAGTGACTGATACGAATGTGAATGCAGTGTGTGGGCTGGATTGGGCCTCAATCGTGCCCATCCAAGTGCTATATGGGCCGGCCACACCCGCTCATCATGAATAAAATAATTACCTGCCGGCCCACAGTTTAAAAAATAGGAAGCCCATGCCCGCGCATGTCCGATGGACGTCCCTTATGGGCCTCACCTCTGGCAAGTATATGTGTGTGTGTAGGGCCTCTGTGTACTCGAGGAGGAAATGCAGACATACACTAACTGTGATACAGGAAAGTGTGCCAGAGTAATTTAATTCTGGTTCCTTCTGTATCCGCACATCCACAGACTCCACGGACTACTTGAAGGCAGAAGGAGTAGAGTAGATGACTAACTGAACAGCCTTCAGAAGCGTGATAAAGAATTAATTTCGGGCACACACTTGCCAATTTTCCACGGACTGCATCTCTCCTGCTTTGGCAAAGTGCACGCAGTCCTCCTCTACCGTGTAAGACCATCACAAAAACACACACTCAAACACACATACAGTCAGTCAGCTCTCGCAGGTGTTTCTGGCTGGAGGGGAGCAAACGACGAAATGACGACGGGGAAAAGCACTGTCGCCTTATGGCTTACCGGATATACGTATACGGGAACGCTCTCACAATTCCCCCTCTATACCGCCTGGTCCCACTAGTCCAGCAGTCCTGTCGTCCTCAAAATCATTTGATACAGTATGTGTTGCTGTTGCAGAATAGTTTCATCTGACCCTAATTTGGCTAATCATGGCGCCGTCATAATCCCTTCAGATGTGAAAAACTGTGTGTGCATGGTGCGGTAGTGGCGGCGGCGGCTAGAGGAGGATTTGAGCCAGACTTCGAAGTGTAGCCCCTGTACATATGCTCACATAGGTTGTAAAACTATCATCTAGAATTTGTAAATGGTAACACAATTTTACTGCCTCATCCCCTCCACTCGTACAGCTTCGCTTTTAGCAGCTGGAGTGCGAGGCTTATTACTATCCTATCCCCTCCCCCTTTTGTGCTCTGCTCGAAACTCATTTTTCAGTGTCAGGGAGGCACGGAACATGCATATATATATGCATTATGATCCACTGTGCGGAACCGTTATTACCACCCTCTGTTTTAGAAGTTGAGTTGGGAAAAGAGTTTCATTCACCATGTGAAAGGACGTGCGCTTTTTTTCCGTTTCTCTTCACTCGAACTCATATAATACATCTATACACACAGAGTCACATGCACTTTTGACTGGGCTAATTACTTTGGTTTTCGTGCCTGTCAGTGTGATGTTTTAGCCAGATTTTGGAATCATCCTCCGTCTTCTCCTCAACGCTATTTTCCAGGGGTGGAACTGATAACAGAAGTGTGCTTCTGTGTGGGTCTCCGTACTCCCGTGCATGTGTGTGTACGTATGTGGCTAGTGTACGTGCGCCCGCGCTTGTGAGCATGGATGTGTGTATGTGTGACAGAGATAGAAATATGCCGAGTGCGGCAGGCTAGGGTGAAGGCGAATACCCAAGACTTCTTGAGTGATTTGAAAGAGTCTGAATAAGCACAGCTGACATTTAACAATGCCTGAAGCAGGAGCGGTGGGAAGGATTATATAGTACTACGTGCCATAGTCGTGTAGCATGGTGTGTAGGAACAAGGAAGAATCTAAAATGTGAAGATGTGTGTGTGTGTGTGTGCATGTGTAGTTGGATGAATGCATTCTTTGAGTTTTGTTTCCTTTTTGGTCGCATAGTCTAGTTAAAAAACATATAAGTGGCTGTCTGTCTGGCTCTGCTCTATACGCTTCTTCGGCTCTGTACGTGTGTCCGGAAAATTGATACTGTCTCTCTCTCTCTCTCTCTCCCTTACTCACTCAGTCTAGGTCCTCAGAAAAACGCTATATAACTTGAACCAGACAGTGTAGCCGGGAAAGAGACAAGGCAGAAATAGAGCGACAGAAATATATAGAGAACAAGTAACGTCAGCACACTCATACATACACACACACAAACACACACAGGTTCTCTTCATTGGATTCTTGAGCACGTAATAGTTGATACGGTGGAAGGTATAAGCTAGTTACACTTTAGTTATTTTCTCGCGCTCTCGCTCTCTCTCTCTCTTGCTCTCCCTTACTCTCCCGCTGGCAGTCAAAGGTTTTGGCTCGCGATCTGTCTCGTTCCATGTCTGTCTAATGTCTGGGCTCGTCTTGCATAAGGAATGTGTAGAAGCTGGCCGACCGGCTGGCTTATAGTTTGACTCTGTGAGAGAGGTCTGTATATTACTGAATAGCCAGGGAAAAGAGCCACCAGTTCTGGCCCACTCTCTGTTTATGATGTGCTAATTACTCCTTTCACAGCTTGTACTATGACCAAATCCAGTCATTCATCATTTGTCCCTGGTTAATAATAATACGCTGTATGACTCCGTGCATATGGACGGGGTCGGGCGCAATCCTCTCGTGTTATTATTATTACTGTGTATGCCATGACAATTACTACGGCTGGGGTCACGCCCTTTGGGGAACTGGTCATTTTTCTCCGAGCCGTTCCCTCCGCTCATAGCCAACAGTGTGGTAGGAGCAGCAACAGCAGCAGTATGAAGTGAAGGCGGAGGCGGGGGACTGTGTAGCAGGTTGGCTACAGTGAGGACGCGCAGTCATTGCAACAGCCGCCAATTTATGTGTGTGTGTGTGTGTGTGCGTTTGCCGTCTGCTGCATAGAGGATACACGCCACTATATATACGTCTGCAGATTGAAACATGAGAAAACGGTAGGGCAGTAATAATGACTCTCTCATGGAGGCAAATGGTATGGTGGGGACGAGGCGGGCGGGCGGACGGTGTGTGGTGGTGTAGCAAGTCCGCAGTGAGTCGTAATGGGAAGGCCTGCCCACTGCACATAACTAGTAAGTGCATTAGTGAATGTGTGTGCATGTGGGTGTAGTCGGCATTGGAGTTATTCACAGCCGCAGTCATCCAGCAGCAGGCTGGGGGGGTGCAGAAATTGACGCACTCATTCACTCACTAACTCACACAAGCAGGCATCCATACCGCGAACCACGACATACTGACCACATACGGCCTTGCGAATTTCTAAAGTCTATTTATGTTAATAAGGCTAATAAAGAATGTCATCATCATCGTCGTTTTTGTCTTGTCTGTTGCCGCCGCCACCACTGTCACCACCACTACCACCATCATCAGCACTGCTGTCGTCTGTCATGACGAGACTATATCACTTTCCCTACTCGTCTCCACCTAGGTACACAGAGAATGTCCCATCATTATTTCAACAGATATTGAAAGATCATTTTTCCAAAACCGTCTCATGTAGTTCAGGTCGTGGTGGCTCATTGGAAAGGGCTATTCACAGGCTTTCAAATGCTACAAGTTTTATTGTAATCATTTACTTAACAATAAAATTATGCTCAACTAATTGAAATTACTGCCGCCAACAAGTACTGCAAACTTGTAGTAATACTTTAATTTTATCTGGTCTCAGTGGAATTATTCAAATGTAATCCCGTTTATTCAGTACAGCAGAAATTATGCATAATTAAAATAACTCTTCATTTCCAAATCAAATAATTGATTTTCTACATGACCTCATGCCCTCATAAACCAATTGATGAAGTCGTTGGCTCCAAATTTCGTGAGAAAATGCCTTCAGTTGTGTGCACAGAAATTGTGGATTCCACAAGGTGACAATTTTGGCGGTTATGGGAATAGATGGGGGATTAAAAAAGTTCCCCTCAATATTCCGATATCTTGATATCGTTTGGACGTGACACAGGTAATTTTAAACACGGATACAAATGCAATCGGGCCATTGATGCCTGATTTTGTTATTTTAAAAATGTTGATTTTAGCGGTAAACTCGTCAGTATTTTAAAGAGTAAAAATGACCCCATTCGAGAAAGGGTCATTTTCGAAACTTTAATTTTGAAGGTGCCCTTTTGAAACCTATGTCATATTTTAGGTCTATGCTCATGGGCGTAGCTCAGTGGCTCAAATAAAAGCCCATAAAATAGTCATTTTTGACGTCCCAGCACTGTGTCATATCTCGAACCGTTTTTGAATTTAAAACTCTCAAAAATTGGCCAAATAAAAAAAGGACACCCTCATAGCATCATTGGATCAAAGGACTGAATGACTCACTGACTACTGACTAAGGTTTTCCTCCTCACTGATGCTTGGAC
>WJFA01003949.1:0-11640 GCA_009870155.1 Pseudobourletiella spinata | reverse complement strand
CATATGTCGTGATAATGGAGCGTGATCAGACGCAGACCCCCCCCTACCCCCTCCTTGACATCGATATATGTGAACAGCCCCTAAAAGCTTAGAAAAATCCAGTAAAAACAGTAGTGGCGCAATATTTAAAAAAGTTAACAAAACAAAGAGGTATAAATGCCACGAAACTAAAGAACTCTTGAAATGTCTTTAGTTAAAAACGTAAAACTCCACCCCGAGACAGAGGCAGTGAAAAATTTTTCGTTCGAGCTTAAGCGAGAAATAAATGCAAAAAATATTTGTAGATGAACACACGTTACACTGCTCCATGAATGTTCTGGAACAACTATATCCAGTAGTTTCATGATACAATAATTGGCTCAATATGGAAATGATGATTGGTGTTTGCAAAACTTTTTAGCTGCTCCTCAATATGCCTACGTAAAAGACTGAGGCGGTATCGCACCTCTCCTTGTACCATGTTCCATGGAATTACCGCTCAAATATTCGAACCCCCTCCGGTTCAAAATTCCCTGATAATTATTAATTCAAATGAATACACGTGAGATCCATTAAGTATTGTTAGACGTGGTGGAAGTGGAAGAGGACATTGATGACTCTGGTCGACCACCGTTGGGCGTATTTGGAGTTGATAAACTCAGTGTAGAGCTCGAAGAGCTCCAGTCGGCAACGTTGAACTGGAGGCTGTAGCGCTGCTGATGTCGTCGTCCATAGTCACCGCTCAGGTCGAATTCCAACATGTCGGGGTGCCGTGGGAGTGTCAAGCTGTGTCGAAAGCAATCTCGGAAATGAGATGCAGAGTACGGCGGAAGGTCGTGTTCTGGGGGCGGGAAAGGAGGATGATGTCGACTTCTGCGACTGGTCAGATGCCGCCGATGCCTTCCGCAGCTGCTCGTCTGTAATTCATTCTTTGTCAACTCGGTGTTTTGAAGCGAGCTCGGACCTGGCTCTGGACGATTTGGAACATGACCATTATTGGCTAAGCTACTACTGCTGGCTTCAGTCTGGTTTGAGAGCAATGTTCCACCAGAGGTTCCCGATCCGTCCGCATGATGATGATTATTATTATTACCCTCCATTGCTTTCAGCCTCGTGTCATTCGGAGGAGCGACAACAGCAACTGGTTTGTCCTGACGCTCCTGAGACTGGCTCGAGCTTGGAATCTGATCCTCTTGATGATTAATATTTTCATTGGTGAGGATTATGGTGGTGCTTGACATCGTCCCAACCCCGTTGGAACTGCACATCGTCATGTAGCTCGGCATAGGGGCTTGGATGAGGCAGTTGGAAGTTGTTGCAATGGCTTCCTCGTAAGGAGGCGGGGCCTCACCCCGCGGTGGAAAATACGTTGACGGTGGTTTCCATGCAGCCATGTAATGTGGTGGGAAGTAATTAGCGTTAATCCCAGGTCTCTCAAAGTAGCAATCATTAGAGAAATCAAGGCTCCGGGTATCGTCGCACTCATCACACATTTGTGCCGAATGACAGGCTTCCGACGAATTCAAACGTCCTACACATATTTAATCACAGAATTTGGAATTATTTTCAACATATTGACATTTTGACGGAAATTGGAAAAAATTAGCAACCCACTTACCCTGAACGTGACGCTGCCTCAATCGATAGACGAGAAAACTCAATAGAGCGAGGGACAACATTGAACAGACAGACGCGATAACGATTTTCGGAGCAACTTCTGCTATGTCAATGGGGCCAAAAGGACCTCCAGTTCCACCGTGACCGTCGCCACCTTTAATCGTGTCATCCAGACAGATGAATTCGCAGCAGGAATTTCCAACTCGAAATGATTTGCATTCCTGTGGGGTATACATTTAAGGTGGTCAATTAAATTTTGGTGCAAGATGATATAGATAAAGAATTTTGAATTGATTTTGATTGCGACTATGGAAAAAAAAATAAACACCTGTGGAGGAGAGCAGAGCACAGCTTTACACCAAATCGGTTTTCCCTCAGCGTCGCAAACGCACAGTGTACACTCGTCTGGACCCGGGACATAATGTGCCCCTTGGGGTATAGCCCGTCCGCGGAGATCGATACATTCTTTCCCGTTGTTCACCGGCTTGATCCCAGGTTGGCTAAAAGTTGTATTTGTGTGCACAGGAAATGACGGCGACGAAAATATACTCACTGACATGATTCCACTTATATCAATTACTAAGCCAAAACATTAAAACCAAGAGTAATCACGACCAATTCAAGGAACTCTGCCACTACCGCGACGACAACAATAATTGCCTTTCCACTGGTTCAACATATTCTCGTAATAGTAGATTCGATAAGTAAGGTTTTGGGTGGACGTGAGTCAACTGCACACTAATTACAGCACTCCATTTCAGAGGCAATGCATTCTTTATGTATTTCAAGAAAATTTTGATTCCTCCAATTCAGCCTCCATGGCCCCTTTCCACCAGTGTACACAATTGTTCAAAATTCCGCGCGCTCAGTACGCAAGACCTACACATCCTCCTTGCATGGTTACATAGGTAAGCATTGTCATGCATACCGCATCACTTTCTATGGCTTTTAGTCCGACCAAGAAATTCTGGCCATTGACAATAATGAATGAAGGCCGAGTTCAACATTAAAGTTTTAAGTTTTAAAAATTTAATGAAATTCAGATCTTCAAATTTGGAGCCAGATTCCTACAGATACTGTAAATTCCATACTAATCCTGCGCTACCCCCTCCGACTTGGCGATAAAATATGAAAAAAAATTGAAAATCTACATAGGTGTATTTGAATGATTTCATTGGTCAAACAAGCTACAGGGTGTACCAGAATGATGTACACAACTTTTCCCACTAATAATAACTTTTGAACCATTCAGCGCAGAGCAATGATTTTGAAGTTATTTGAAAGAGGAGTCTTTAGAAATTTGTGTGATACTGGACGCGTAGAAATCGGCCTATAATCACCGAAGATGTGACCCTTGTAAAATTCGGTGCGTATTTTAGCATGGAAGGGATTGTGCCTGCTGTGGGAGCTACTGTGTCTGCCTAATTGTTTCAGTCATTGAAAATTTAGACACTGTGGGAATTTCAAACTGTAGCCTTGGCTATACCATCGACTAAATGAACTATCAATTACATCGTTGGTCGGATCCCAATTTTTGATCGCCGCAGACTGTAATTAATTAGAAGAGCCCCTAATGTGTACAGTGGTACCTTGTTGACTATCCTGCTAGGATTCCCAACTGATAATTTCGGCACAGGATGTCCGGGTCCCGGATGAAAGCCTTGCTGATATCCAGTTGCATGGGGGGGTCATTGGGGAAACCGTCATCAAAGAATAGGAGGATGATGGGGAAATAGCGTAGCCCCGTATCATCAGTCACATAACTGCTATCCAGGAGACCGTTCTGTATTATTTCATCCACGATTAATCTATTATTCCCCCTATCTAGCCGTTAGAATTCGTTTTGAGATGCGTTCATGAAGGAGCGGATGGTGCAGTGCAATTGCACAACCTAGCTTTTACCGGCTTAAAAATTCTAATTTAGCCATCAGCCTGTCTTTCATTTGAAATTGTGGCAGTGACTGCATCACAACGAGTCAGGAAGGCTGCCACAAGTTCATAAGGCTAGTCCTCAATTTCCGAGTTTAAAAATTGCCTAATATCTTGGTCAAAACACAGAATATCATATTCCACTCCTTCAGGAAACTTGTAAAGCCCGTAGGACTCGTGTCATTTACGTCGTGGAGGGTCAAGTTCAGGTCAAGTTTCTTCTCGTAGATATCCTTCCAGATGTAGTTGTCCACGTTGGTGTTGTAGTACCTGTACCTGTCCAAAATCTCTCTCAGGACGGTGCTCTGCGTCGCCTACAAAATTACGAACGGGGATTTATTAGCTCTGTTTTAGTTGGGAAAAATCATGGGACATATGGCTATAACCTCCATTATTTTGATGTCATAGTTGAGAGTGTTAATGATGGTGATGAAGTGCTTTTTCTGAGGATCCGTGGGGTGATCAAAATGCCTCCCGCGCTGCCATATCGGCTCATCCTTGGGATCAAATCCCGGGTTTTCGCTCCGAAATGAGAACAAGGAAGAGATCTTGCTCCGGCCAGCCCTGCTCCCAGTTTGCATTGTGTACCTCGACGGGACGGCTGACATGGACTGGGCAGCCGAGCCCCGCAGCGCCTTCACCGACCCCAGCAATCCCCAGGGTTGGTCCGGTTCGGAGAGTTGGATTTTGAGCGGGAAAGCTGGAGCAACATCCTCATATGAATCCTGGGGAGATAGGGTCACAGTCATTGCATTCCCTCCGCCCCGTCGGTGGTGCGGGTCGCAATCTACTTGCCATTCCTTCCTGAATTTCGTCCTCCTCACAGTGGAGGCGGGGACGTCGGATTTTCCCTCTATACTTTCACCCCCATCGTCCAGCGACATCGGGTGCTGCTCCGGACTTTCAAACATTTTCCGGAGGCCCTCAGCCGTGCTGTGCCAGGCCTTCGCATCCCCCTCCTCAGGAACACTGCCGTTGACCGAAGAAACCTGCTCATTTCCAATGTCAAAGTCCTCAGGCTGACCGTGGAGCACGTTGAGAATCCTTTGACGGTGCCCATCGGAGGGTTTCCTCGCGGTGGAAACTTGGGATTTCACGGAATTCCTCCCGCTGACACGTCCGGAGAGGAGTGAAAGGGCAGCTGCGGATTTATCTCTGTTCCCCGAACTTGTGGATGAGGGAGTGACGGTGGAGAGGGGCACTAACCGTGACCCCGCACCAGGGAATTCTGACCCACTTGGGTATGGCTGAGACCTCTCACGATGCACTTGTGATCCACTTTGGGCAAAGTTTGACCCGGCTGTCCGGACGTCGGACCCACTCGGTGGTGGGCGCGACGCTGTAGCCCGGACTTGAGAAGAACCATTTGGCACCGAGTGTAACCCTGTCGGGCGGACTTGTGACCCACTTGGCACTGGGCGTGATCCCGTAGGCCGAGCTTCTGTCGCACTTGGCACCGGGCGTGACCCTGTCGGCTGGACTTGTGACCCACTTGGCCCTGGCCGTGATCCCGCAACTCGCACTTGTGACCCGCTCGCCGCGGGCGTCTCCGTAGGTTGAGTTTGACCGTTGGACTTGAGTGCTTTGTACTCATTAGCACCTTCACCGGGTGAGGAACCCTTCCTTGCTCTATCATTCCCACCAAAACTTAATTTACTCTGAGCCATATCGGGGTCGTGCTCTAGATTTCATTGGTACAAAGCCATTTCCCCGCCGCTTTAGATTTTTGAGAACACTGAATTTTCCCAAAACACCGGCCCATGACGGCCATGGGTAACTTGATGAATTCTCAGGCCATATCTACTAAAAAAAACTCATTCGTAATAGCAAATTTCGTGCTGTGGAAGCAAAGTGAATCTTTTCTGCTACATCTATTAAAATTACAGAGCTATCCTAAACTAGGTTTTACATGACATTATCTCAAACGTATTACAAACGATAATACTTACGTACGTGTGTGTGTGTGATAAGTTAGCCTATTATCAGCTCCGCAGTGATTTTTTTACGTGTTTGCTAACTTAAAAATAGTTATTTAGTCCTGACTGAAGTCATAAAACTCATCCACGATCCACAATCCACATATGGCATGAAATTTTACGAATTCACTAAAACTATTGCTAACAGATTAATGACTCCAGCTGCCACGGCAACGAGTTACACCGCTGGACTCTCAGAAAACTAACTTGATGATTCATAATGTTGGCTGTTGGCGCAGTCATCATCATATGCTAGCTGCTGCCGCAGCAGTGCTGTGCCCCATGCAATGATGCATTTTTTACGGGTTTCGTCTACATTATCATTTTATTAATTAAATTGATCTTTATACATTATTATTCTTTATGAGAAAAGGAGAAAATTTCAAATAAAAAGCATCTCTGCCGGCACAGAGAAGGGCACACCGGGGAATTTATGACACGCACAGGGATGATTTTTTCTAGAAACGAATATGTTCATAGGGATTGAAGGCAGCCAACGGTCTGAGGCCTTGAATTTGGCAACAGTGCAGTGTTGTTGTTAGAACATGCGATTGTAATGCCTGTTCAGAAAGCACGCGGTCCCAATACCAGCAGTGAAGCCCATCGCCACTATTTTTCAGACGATCCGCTGGATGATAAACTATTCATGGCAAGGATGGCCCGCCCTGCAGCCTGGAAGCGAAAAAGGCGTTATTCATTTCTTTCAACCGGTCTCCATACTCATCATGAGCTCATCACATGATCCTACGCATCACGGGAATAAGCTAAAGGCTCGCAATTGACTCACCCTAAACTTCCGTTTGGCACTAAATTCTCGAATACGCTCCTGAGTTCGCTTAAGATGAGTGTCCTGGGCGGCATGGCCCTTCACCCACGGGTTCTCCAAGGCTTCTTTGGCACTCGGACGCTTCTCCGGATCCACTGTCATCATCTACGCCACATTAAAAGCAGCATAATAAAACCAAACCAAATTAAATTATTACAGCATTATTTATATTTATTATATAATAATAATACTATAGAAATAATTATAAAATTATCTTGCTATATTTATATTATTTTATGCAATTATTATTGATAAACAAATTAAATTAATTAAATTGCAAAGTTAATTAAAAGTAAATTAGGAATGGAAATGAGCTGCTTTCCACTGAATCAAAATGAAAATATTTGAAGCTCGCACTAACCTGACTCACGAAATTTCGGGCAGCATCCGATATGTCATCCCAGTATGGAGACTCATATTCGAAATCTCCTTTAAGTATCTTCTGCGTCACGCCCGGCTCTCCCGTTTCATCCCAAAAAGGCTCGTAGCCGCATAGACTATGGACCAAGAGACAGATCACCATTGAGGATCCACGGGGGGAAAACACGGGAATTTGGATTCCACATCTCGGAATGAAAAAAACTAGCGGACACTAAACTCACAGGATATACAGAACAACACCTAAACTCCAAATGTCCACAGCGGGTGAGTAGGCCTCCTTCATGATCACCTCAGGTGCTACATACACACAAGAGAAAATAGGAAAAGACTCATGATGAGATGAAATCAAAATTCGATATGATCCTTTCAAACAGTTTTCAAGTCAAATGTGTAATTAAATATTACCGCAATAACCAATCGTCCCGCAAAATGTCGACATGATCGTCTGCTCATCGAATTCTCGAGCGAATCCAAAGTCGCTGATTTTGACCAGGGAGTCATCCGACTGAGATTCGTACAGAATGTTCTCCGGCTTGATATCCCTGTGAACAATGCCTCTGCTGTGGGAGTACTTCAAGGGAAGAAGGAGCACGTTAGTAGGCCAAGATATTGTCAGTGAATTGGGTGGGTGAAGAAGAAGAAGGGACTTTTTGTGTGCTAAATGCATTTACTTCCAGAGCGTTGAGCACTTGGTTAATGACCCTAGCAGCTTCTTTCTCACTGTAGTGACCCTTCTTCACGATCCTATCGAACAGCTCCCCGCCATCCGCCAGTTCCAGCACTATAAATACCTCCACGGATGACTCGTAAATCTGCTTCATTTGAACCTTGTTTCGGGGAAAAAGTGACACAGAGCGACATTGTCATTCCAAGAATCAAATCAAATGCCAACATCATTATTACAAATGACAAAAAAATACAGAGTGGAACCTCACAATATTTGGATGTTTAAGCTTGAGCAGAGCTTCAATTTCGGAGCTAATAACTTTCCGCCTCTTCCCTTGACCCTGTCGGGATGACAGAGATACACAGATTTTACACAAATAGTGAGGCACAACAACTTCCCCCACTGCTGTGATTGGAATCTCGTAATTACCTCCTTCTGAATCACCTTGCAAGCCCAGGCCGTCTCATCCTCCTTGTTCTTGCATCGGTATACACAGGAAGTCACACCTCTGACAAGAATAAAATATTTCAAATTGTTTGGAATCACACATTCGTGTAACGTACACTTATCCAGTGATTAATTGGAAAAAACGAATTCAAAACAACAAAACAGAGGCAGTCTGAGGAAAAGTTTGAATTCCAGTTAAATCTACCCGCCAATTCGAGCATTTCAACGTCAACGGTCAAACGATTTCATTACGTCCCAGTGTTACACGCAGGACGCAGCAAAGTGAGACAGCGACAGACGACAGTAGACAAGCTCCTTAAAAATCCTCAAAAGTTCGCGCCGCAGACATTTAAAAACGGTCCCTATTGTCACGCATGCTTAATGCATATGGCGATGAGATGGTGTAGACTGTACTCAACAGTATGTTTCCCAATCCCAACAGCGAAAAGTTTACGTGAGGGCAGCATAAACAATTCTAAACTCACCCTTCCGTCCCACACACACACGCACGCATAAACACACATACTGTCCAATTGTATATACAATTTTTTTGTCATATTTATTATTCACCGGCCCATAACCCCCGCAATGACGTAGTCATCAAAAAAAGAACGGTCCTTCTCCCTGTATTCCTCCAGCCAGTATTCCTCACTCATGTTGTTGTTGTTGTTGTTGTTGACACGCCGTTCCGGCCCTCCAACCGTCCGCGACGACGGAATTATCCCGGCAGGCAACACAAAGGGGGAGTCTAAACACGAGAAAACGAAAAAAAGATAAATAAATTCACACTCTGCCAGCGACAACACACTTCACACACTTCACACACATACACACATCCATCCATCAAGCGCATCCACCGCCAAGTCCGCTCTACTCAAAATGAAATAAAAATAACTATAGAAAATATAGAACCTTAAACGTAACAAACTAAAAATAACTAAATAAATAACGCAAAAAAAGATAAAAACGAGTTTTTGAAAAAAAACTCGACCCTATTCCTCTCACCTAAAACGACATGCATAAATGACTCTTGTCAGCAGCGCATTTTAGAGCTTTGTTCATGGTGGCTTCTGGCTTCTCCTTTTGCACACACAAACTCATGATACCATCATGTATTTGGCAGAAAAACCACAGGCCGCAGAGACTTAAAAGAGGAGCTTCATGGAAATGCTCAACCCGGAGTTTCCTTCCACCACCTCTCCTCACTCTGTTGTTATCTCTTTCTGAACTTTCCGTCGCGGATACTGGGCTTGAATGCTATCCGCTGAGAATATTGTATTGAACATAAAAAGGAGCTCATTTATCCCTCTAATTTTATAGATATAAATACTATTGTCCTCTCTCTCAGTAGTAGTCATCCCATAAACAATCTAAAAAACTCTGAAATATTTCTGGAAAAAAACAAAACAAAAAAATCCAGATGAAAAAATTTCTTGGTCTGCGCTCAAACTTGGATTATCAAAGTATAGCCCAAGTTTAGCAAAAAAAGCCCTCGTTTTTCAAATAATTATGGGGATTACATTCAAACTGACTGGCTGACTGGCTCTGCACAGCAGCGGCCTCCACTTGTTTGTTGTTGTGTCGTCACACATCAAGGTTGACAATCCCGCTGGTGGAATGTGATATTATAGTGATATACGACACTGTTTACAAACAATTTTCGGGGGTACAAGTACCCAATATGGGATTACCGAGAGCTACCCGCCTTCTCACCTACTTATTCGTGTATCCGACACCTCACTTGTTGTAAACCGTCTATTTCCCCATATATATACATGTGTATACATATGCATGGTAAAATACTATTCAAAGTCATTTGGAATCAATTACCTTGTAAAGTAACGTGTAGGAGGATGCACGGAGGGCTCGCACCGAGGATCTCCCCTAAACTGTACTACTACATGGACCGACGAACAAATTGCTCCTTGTGATGATGATGATGATGATGATGATGATGAAGTGACTCTGTAGCTGCTGGGGTAAAAAAAATGAGGCAGTACAGCAGGTAATTCCGCAGAGCGGAGTGTAAACAAGAGCAATTTTTCCCTTCTCCTTGGACACTGACAGCCTCCCAGAGAACCGGTCGTCCTTACAAACTTTGGTCCGGCACCACCACCACCACTATACTACTACTCAGCTGTCAGTATTCCTCAACTCCCTGCTTGAGAGAGTAGACTGCGAGTTTGAGCTCCTACAACAGGCTGTGAATGGAAGTACGTATCTGCACACACACACACACACACACAACAGCAGTCCACTGCCCTAGCCACAATTTCCTTGGGCGTTTGCCTTGGAAAAAACCTTTATAGCCTTTCTACACTACCGGCGCACACATATAATCACAAACACACACACACGTACAATCACATGCACTTACACCACCTTTCATTTCCATGACCAGTGGGTTGGACTATGCGAATATAAGACGACCACAAGAGTAGCAGGGTGGGGATATTTCATCAACCATTCTCACACACACACACACACAAACAAGCGGACGGAGTTGAAGACGAGTGGACGTGGAGAGCGGCGGAATGCTGGGGCAGTTTTTTAAACGATGGGCACAACAGCATATGAGTAGTTGGGATTGGGATGTAGATGCTATTGCTGTTGTTGTTGTGTGTGCAGAAGAAGGAGCCTTAACTCGGTAGTAGGCAGACCCACTCTGCAAAATACTACTTGACTTACTACTACTTACTACGTATGCTCAGCACTAGGATTGAATTGCACTTTGAAGAGTATAGTTTACACTGTATATACATAAATAATGCTACGTATACGCTCGACTCCAATGCCATCGCCCGTACTTGTTGTCTCCTCTCAATCACTCACTCACTCAGTCAGTCGCAAGTCAATCCAGATTTTGTCCCTCATTTCATTAGACTTGCGCTACTGGACGCTGCTGGTGATGAAAAATGTGGGAGCAACTTTGGCGGAGATAATCCTATACTATGTAGAGTGGAGGACGCCACGAAGGAAGCCGGACAGACAGTGACCCACGGAGCCCCGAGTTCCCCCGACGAACTAAATGGGTGGACCCGGTCAAATTCAAGGCGCTTTTCCGCCTACGAATTGATGGTCATGACTGGTTGAATGGAGATGATGATTGTTGGAGTGAAATCCACGTGGAAATAATCAGAGGTTGTTGAACGTAGTAATTATAAAAGTTTCATGATTATTTCCCGCTAATTCAGCGGCTTCCAGTTCCACTGAGAGAGAACCAAACGACCAAGGGCGTGGGTAAATATTTTTTTCGACTCATCCGGATTCTCCACCGCCCCGCAAGTTTCAAATCCTCGAAGCTTCTTGTTTTTTGGCTGAAGAAGCATTACATGTCTGCAAGCGTGTGTTTGGTGAGCCTGTGAGTGTGAATGTTAATATGGAAACTTGGGGGCGTGTTCGTAGGGGCAACCATTTTGTTTCGGAGAATCATCAACATTCCTAATAGTGTGGGATGCGGATTGAGGGCGGGGAGATTTTTTCCAATAGCAAAATAATGGGATGACTTTAACCAGTAATAATGGAGCCTATTTTTTGCCAACTATTACCTGCGATTAGCAGGTAATAAGAATGGTAGGGGGTACGGAGACGGAGAGTGAGGCCTGCAAATCTAACCCTTCAGGCCGGTGTACAGGTCAGAAATATTTTTTTAAATTTTTTAAATTGTTTTCAGAAGTACTAGGAAGTGTGGGGGACGAGACAGATGAGATTGGATTTTTTAATTTAGGTCACGGACGGGCTGGGTCAAGGGTTAAAGGATGGCTTTTCACTAAATATACATGTATATCAATGCTTTTAGTGCGGCTTGTTGTTGTGGT
>WJFA01003948.1:0-11643 GCA_009870155.1 Pseudobourletiella spinata | reverse complement strand
ACACACACACACACACACACACACACACACACACACACACACACACACAAACACACACACACACACACACACACACACACACACACACACACACGCATGCACAAATTCTTAAAAGTCCTATACATGTGTCCCACTTGCTAGCATATGTATATATGTATATATATATATATATATACATGCTCATTTCAACTGGTGGTAATAATCACCTTGTGTGTGTGCATGTGTATTAGTGTGTGTAAGTGTGTGATGATGGTCGAACGGGAACGAGTTGTTCGGCGGAGCATATGTATTATTATTATTTTGTACTGTGGACGAACCCATGGGCCACATGTAGGCTGGGTGAGCTTGCAAACTCCTCTGCATGTTTATTGTTGCTGTTGCTGTTGTTGTTGTTGTTACTACTACTACTGTGTCTTGGCAAATAATTTTGGGACGACTATAGACTCTTAAAAACCCTCCCAATATATTACCCATGATTATCACATTATTTACTTTTCCCCTTTTCATAATTCCATATTTAAACTGAAATGAGGGGAATTAGTGCATAATACTCTCGCAGTGCATGATGGACCAACTAAATAATATGGGAGTCGTATATAATACTAGAGCGTCCACGACCAGGATGATGACATGGGCATTGGGGAATCCTGCATACAGTTTCAAATACATGGCGCCCTTCTAAAACCATCCTACATGTATAGTGTTATTTTATCCAAGAAGTACATGGGGCTGCAGCTCCGGCGGACTCACTCATTCATATTACAATCCGTAGAAAGTAGAACCTCGTTAATCTGGCCCGGTCGGAACGAGGAATTTTTGACTGTATTAAAAAGTGACCGTATTAAGGGGTTGTCTTTTAGCATGTTCTTTGGTCCCGACGGAGGAATTTATAACTGACTGAAAGAGTGGCCGTTGGAAAGGGGGTCGGATAAACGAGGTTCTACTGTATTTACCCTTTGAAACCTACGTGAGCCTCCCCATGCAATGTACATACAGACAGCGCAGCGTCTCTCAACTTCGTCGCACTATAATATTCGTCCTCCAGCCCGCGTTCCCGGCCTGGCGGGAGAGTCAATTTTGAATGTCAGCTCGCTCACACGCAGTACTTTTTCGCATTTTTGTCAACTCCTCCAACCTTTTTGCAGTGAATACAAAGACTATACAAGTATGACTTCCGTCTTGAACTTTTGGAGGCTCTCCCACAAACACACACATACACACTCGTCCTCGTGGCTGCACTCTCTTCCTGTTTCATCTGAAGTTTGATCACGTCATATTAGATCTATACTGAATGTTGAGAGACTGAGGGGAGCGAAGGCTGTGTGATTGCACATATGGACTCACTGATTTTGCTCTTGGGATTGTGCATGCTTGGGGAACCTTGGAGGGCGTACTGCAGTGCTGTGTAAAAGTACTATTCTTGACCCTCAGGCAGTGCCTTGGACGCCTTGGCTATGTAGTAGTAGTAGTAGTAGTAGTGCAACGGAGTGAGAATCCAGCCAGATTCTGCAATTTAAATTACAGCAGGACGAGCAGCACTAGCTCATGGAGAACGCTTCTCCCTAATCCTTCCCATTAATTCTATCCATGGAAATCGGGAAGGATTCTCATGGGAATTCTGCTGCTGCTCCTCCTTGACGGAATTACCCCTTTAACTAATAGCTAACAAAGTTTGTGTGTGTATATGTGTTAATCCGAAAAGCGGCGCATAACCTTTAGCTCCCACTCGTCTCCATAGAATATGGAAGAGTTAACTGCGGTGAGGAGATTAGTGAGTTTAAGTTGGCATACTGTACATCCTTGAAACATCTCATCATATATGCATTCCAAATTCTTTTCATGAATCACCATCACCATCATCATCATAATCATCGTCCAGCTCAGTCAGTTAGTCCAGAGAAGTTACGGCTCCTCTTTTAGCCAGCCATTGGATTGGCATGTTTGCCAAGTCTTATAGTGTCACGCTTGTGTAAGTTCGCACATTAAGTTCCTACTTGGCACTTTTAGCGGTGATTCGAGTTTGAGGAACGTTACGAGCTAAAAACTGCAAATGTTGAGACTTTAGAGGAGGGAATTTTGAATGAATATTTTGGGCGTGTGAACTTGTACACTTGTACTTGTCGTGAGTGTGTCGTCGTTTCGTCGGCTGCACACCATATTCGTGCCGTGCCAGTAGCTCCCGCCCATGCGGTTTTATCAGTATCAGCAGCATAATAGTGATCAACGAGGAATAAGACGAACCTAGGGAATATAATAGCGTGTACAGTATCACCGTAGAATACGGGGAAATAGTGATTCGTAATTCAGTTGAAGGATGACAGGATGCATGTGGTTAAATATATATAATCAAGTATCAACTGCGTGCGTGAGTGTACTGCGGTCCCCATGTTGTCATGGATGCGATGTGTAGTGAATGGGCCGGCGTTATTGACGACTCAGATTGGCTACATATTTATTTATATATATATGTATGTATGTATTACAGGCGTGAAGTCGCCCCGTTCTCACATACACATTTAATCAGTAATTATTTATTTGTTAATTCTATTTTTTGAAATTTTTTATTTTATATTTATTATTATTTTTTTAACATTATAATTAACATGACTATTAATACTATAAAAACTGAAACTTTGACGGTATTATTATAGGACTATTCGGGGGGAAAATCAAACTTGGAATTAATTAAACTCATGTTCATCTCTGTTCCCTTGATATTATTCCAGGTCTCCCGCCGCCCCTCAGCCCAGCCGTTCTTGCTCATCTCAAGGGGGGATTTCTCTCAGCTGTCGGCACTGATGACGGACAAGAAAAAGAAGGGCGGGGTGATGCAGTGCATTAATCAGCTGGTCTGGAATAAGTGAATTATTTATTTAGCACCATACGACCACTCGTCGTCTGCCGTTCGTTGCAAAGATTGTGGAGGCTCCGTATCAGATTGACAAGAGGATCGTTGGGAGGTGGAAATAAAAAACGTCTCGGATCTCTCCGTCGTAGACACACACACACACAAACTCACACAAACCCTTCAGTTGGAAATGTTGGACTGGATACAGACTTAAAATATTGACGGGCTCGTCAGTGTGCGCACATCTGCTCCACTCCCGGGTGTCTCCTCCGCCGGTCTTACTCACGGCCACGTCCTCCAACTACCCCCTGGTTGCCCACTGGTCGCCCCACTGGAGTGAGTCGACAACAAAAACAACAACAACACCACCCAGGCTCTCGGAGAAGGTGCCCGGGTGGCAAAGTATGTTCGGACCTTCGGGCCTCACAGTGAGGGCAGAGCTCGTGAGGTCGGGATCATTCCAGGGATCATCGTCATCATCATCATCCGCAGCAGTAGCATCATCATCACCTTCTGAGACATCTTTCAAGTGGCCGGCCGTGAAAACTGGGAAAGTGCTCGAGTGATTTCCACGTTGTGTCTGTATACACAGTGTCGTGGTGGAGGGTAGCCAGCCAGGAGGAGCAGTCTTTTTTGACGAATCCCGTGTGCCCACCCCACATCCATTATTACTAATTTAACTTTCTCCTGGGAGGAACTTTGCCCGCGGGAGGGCGGCGGAAGGACAGAGGATGTCGTTCTTCAACGGACTCAAGAAATTGGTCAACTTTGGGGGTCACGGTGGGCGGGGGGATGGGAGCGGGCAGGGGAGTCGGTTCAAGAAACTACCCCAATGCCTCCGCATGGATGTGGATCCCACGGTTCAGTGGAACTTTATCGGTGAACTTGGGGATGGTGCCTTTGGCAAGGTGTACAAGGTGAGGATCACTATGATTTCTCAGTGATTTGATCTAGTATTAGTTGTTGTTATAATATAAGTAGTAATAGTAGTAGCGGGATTGGATATATGATATGAGAATGTGTAGCATGTTTGTGTGTGTGTGTGTGTGTGTGGTCAAGCCTTTTCCAATTCCCTGTAAATCTGAGAGTTAATTCGATATTATCTGGCGTGTACTTACCGGCTGTGCCTGGCATGACTTCCGTGGCTTTTGGAGTCCACCAGTTGTTTTGTCCATATCTTGCCGTCGTTGTTATTCATGTCCTTCAAGTCGAGCATGGGAATTGTGGGTGGTTGGTTGCGTGTTGCCGTGTGAAGGGAATTTTTCACTACCCACCAGAAACCCAGCAAACACCACTCATTGTACATGCATAAACTCCAGTTCAGTCCCGGTCAGTTCCGGGTCGTATCCAATCTGCTGCCACTGCACTGCTCTGCACTGATGAGATGGAAGGAAGTGAGTCCGTGCTGCGGACCATTAACTGTATGTGCGTAATGTATTACTGTATATACTAATGTATATATATATACGCTATGTGCTACGTAACGGGCGAACATGTAGTGCTCCCAAGAGCAACTCAATGTATACTGCGCAATCATGCCCGGTGTTTTACCACCGCAACAACTACCACTACCATAGGGATCCAAAGCAAATTGGATTTTCCCGCCAGGCGTGAAGATCATCCGCTCCAGTTTAAAGCTTTTAGCCAGCCCGACCACCACCAAAAGCGTTTCTGAGGCTCATGCTAAAGGACGTCGGTTGTATATTCACGCACGCCCCTAATTTTCCTCTGACTTAATCCCAGCCTGGGTCGCTTGTTTTATTTTTTTTTTGGGTTATTTGCTTGCTAATAATATTATAGAAGAGTGTGAGAAATACCGTATGGAAAAATATGAGCCGTCACGTCACGGCCGCCTTATACAAGGGTCGTTCAGTGCAGTGGGCTGGAAAGTTATTTGCGAGCTCCGATGGCGGAGTTGAGAATCCATCCTACTGCCACGAGAGATACTTATTCGGTTCCGTAACAACACCAACAACAACAACAACCAAGGGAGAAAACTGGAGTGAAGGTCAGGCTGACTGACTTACTGACATACTGAGTGAGAGCGGGGGATCAGTATATTGCTATGACGATAAGATTAGACGTGTAGAAGTTCCTACGGCTGCGATTCCCGTGCTGGTTTTTCCCCCGTATATTCTAATATATTGTATATGTAACATTGGAAGGGGTGGGGGCTTGTGGGCTTTCCATATAGGACGGACTGACAGGGACAAAAAAAAACCTTCTTTTTCCAACTCGAGCAGTTGCAGGAGTGTCTCAAAAACAACTACAGCAGCATTTCCAGCCCAGGCACATGGACGGTAATGTGCCGGATCGTGAGCAGAAGGGGTTTTGCTATTATTTGTGGTGGTCTTCATAATATTGCTCAGGATACTACATGCAACACATTGACATGCTCTGCCCCTGCCTGTGTTCCTGACTGGGAGTGGACAGGCAGATTTTTTGGGGGTAGCTACTGGACGCGGCTGATGATAGGATGATTCCCGTATGTCTGGAGGAGTTGAATTTGAGCATACGTACGTATACGGAGGGATGATTTGTGACGCAAACGTTCCGTGTCAGAGTGCTGAGCAATAATTTATTGGGTGTGGGGCGGCGGTGGAGGAGGAGGAGGAGGAGGAGGTCGTAAAAGTGTGGGTAATAATGCGGCATAGTGGATTTACCCGGGCGGATATTGACAGGATCTCGCACCCTTTGAGTTGTGTACTGTATGCTCAACCACACACCGGACCCGGGTTTACTGCGGGTCGACCATACCAGCACGGTGGCATCCTTACGTGGTACTCCTCCGAGGCCGCCTCGCCTCATATAGTTTATTCTCCGTGTTCCATGTGGGCTATTGATCCACTCAATCCGCCTCCCTCCTCGCCTTTGTCTTGTCTCTGTGGTCTGACCCTTGTGTGCCTCCATTCTGGCCGTCAGTCTGTCTCCGTTGAATCAGATGATTCAAGAATATTGAGGGGGAAATCATGTTATGGCAACTGTGCGGAGGGAAAAATTGACGGTGGCCGAAAATCGTCGTTGGAAACCATGGGCGTATTGGGGGCGGCCTAAAATCCTCGTTGAAAACCATGGTATAGCATTGTGGGCCCGATCCGCCAACTGGCTGAGGATACTCTCGTGGAGTCGGATTTTCTCAACAGAAGGCAGTCTTGAATCCTCGTGCAAAACCAGGACATTTCTCATCATCGGTGATGATGAGACCATGGCAAAACCACTATTTGGTGTGCTGGAAAATCGGTAGCCTCAGGACTGAAGGGATGCATTCGAGTATAATTGCACTCATCGACGCACTTTTACTCACAGTCAGTCACTCACTCACTCACTCACATTCACAATTCCAAGTATTCTACGGGATGACTCAAGGGAGCTCAAAGCTCAACTCCCTGCTCACCCGTTGAACACGAGGTAAGGCGTAAGCAGGTGTCCCCCACCGCATTGGTTGCGTAAGTAATGGCAAGGAGAGCACTGGATAGTAAGCCAAAAGCCTTTACATTTCCAGAGCAAAGGTTACGATGATGCTGGTGGTAAAGATACGTATATTTTATAGCTGTAGTAGTGACCTTGAGCCCTTGCCAATTGTTTTTATTGTTGTCCCCAGAGTATTTCCACTCTCATAGCCACACACACACTCGTGCTCACGATACTCCCCACCCTCCCAGAATCCCTTTTGGATTGTTGGAGTGGCTTGAAGAAGACAACCCGGGATTTTGCAAATGTTTTCCTCCACGAAATCATTCTCAATGTTCCAACGGGAATTTGACTTTTATTTGTGATGGAGAGAAACTTTCATGGTATTAACTTTGCCTATCTCGCGCGCTCTCTCTCTCTCTCGTGAGAGTTATTTAATGACCTTGGCATCATCAACTTTCCGTGGACCACCGGCACGAGCCAAGTTCGGATTTAAACATGACATGGAAGTTGTAAATCTGATGAGGTCTTCCCAGTCGTCACTCCACCTACAAGTTTATTATCACGATCAGAGTATGGCGGACGTCTGCAGTTTCGAGTTGATTCAACATTTGAGTTCGGATGAGGGAGGAGGGAAAGCGAAGGGAATTTATTGGGCAAGGCAGTGTGTGCTTTTCATGTCCGGAGAGAGATTATCATTAATTTATGCTCCATATATAATACAAGTCGAATATAATATGTGGAAGAATGGATCCCGATTGATTGATAGGACGAGGGGGCGGCGGATGATGATGATGAGGAGGAGGAGGAGGAGGTGAGAATTAGTTTTGGAATCATTCTGCCGCCACCATCTTCTATCAAGTGTTTATATGCAAAACATCCAGACATATATCTCATCATCATCACCGTGCTCGCTCTTGGAAAAGTCCACTTGATTCCCGACGCCCTGTGTGTATAAAATTCCAAAGTTCTTTGAGCCTCCTCGTCCTGCGTGTTGTCTGCTGGGTGCTCCGTTGGACGTCAATTCACGTCGTTTTCAAGGTGTGCATGTGATTCTGTGCTTTTGCGTTGTGTGTGTGTGTGTGTATTTACATGTGTGTGTGTCGTACAGTCGTTCACTCTGGGACGTCTCCGTGGCTATATTACATGCCTGCAGATATTATGAACATTGTGCATGTACATACAGATGAACTTCTTAAAAGTACAGAACTACAGAAGATGGATGCGGAGGAGGTTGGCGGAACATTGCTGCCGCTGGCTCACTCTCTGTCTGTATATATGTTTTTCAGAGTCCTCAACAGTGCCTTTTGGATGAAACCGTGTCGTTCTGTGTCATAAATGTAATAGATGGGTGTAAGTGTCGTGAGTGAGTAAGTGTGTGTGTGTGTATGTATGTGTGTGTGTGTCTGTCTGTCTGTAGCTGAAAGGGATGTGTAAGAGCCTGAGATCCTGTACGTACTTGAACGCAGGTATGTACGACGCACATTATGTGATGGGGATGCAAGCCTCATGTCCATGCTATTTTATCATCATGTGAAGCTCAACCATTAAGCTCCACCATGTCCACTCGGACAGAACTGACTGAGCCAGTTGTGGCGGTTGTGGGCAAGGGAAGAGGAGAAGACGGAGGATGAGGAGGAGGAGGGGAAACAAGTTTTGGACTTTTAGTTGGACAGTGGAACTACTTGAGACCTTTATTATTATTATTGTGTTTCCTCGTTCATTCCTCCGACTGACTGGCTCGCTGCTGCTGGCTCACTGACTGGGGAAGTTGCTCCACTCCGATCAAGTATAGCAGTAGTGTAGTGGTAGCAGTAGTAGCAGTAGTAGTAGTAGTAGTAGTAGTAGTAGTAGTAGTAGTATCACTAGGAGCAAGATTCATACAGTCCCTGTCCCTTCATCTGCGGGGTGTGTGGACCTGAATGTCATGTGATGGGGATGGGACGGAGTCATTCGGATTTCGGAAACGATACCCACAGACGCACTTGCCGACACACACAAACACGCACACGGACAGGGACTAACGTAAGACACATAAATTGTCCTGCTGGTGGCTGTGAGCCGGTGCCATACGGCAGGAGTAGTTGTGTGATGCGTGTGCGTCCACCTTCAAAAGTTATTGCCAAAATCCTTCGACAGATCGAGGGATTAGATGAGAGTACTGTGTGTGTGTGTGTGTGTGATTGTGCATAGCCTAACCAAGTGTTTGTTGGCTCTCGCTTTATAGCATTGCACAACATGATGTTGTCTAGTGGACAGGATGTATACAGGTGGGATAATGACACTTGGCGGCGCATCTTGTTTTTCTTTCCCCCTGATTCTTCCTCCCTCATGCTCATCTTCCTCTGAGCGTCTATCTCGCCTTGCTGACTCTGTCTTTTTTGTAAACTGTAGGGATGTAAGCGGAATGGGTAATCTCATCTCTGCCATGATGGTGGCGTGCTGTCTGGGGGATGCGTTTTTAGCTGATTGTTATTTTTATTATTATGATTGTTGCTGTTGTTGTTGTTGTTATAAGTATTGTTATTATTATTATTATTCTTGTTGTTGTTGTTGTTGTTATTATTATTATAAGTATTATTATTATTATTCTTGTTGTCATCGTAGTTATTATTAGTGTTAGTATTCTTGTTGCTGTTGTTGTTCGATTTAGTATTATCATTCTTATTGTCGTTGTTATTATTATTATTCTTGTTGCTGTCATTACTTTCGTTATTTTTGTGGACAAACTTTTAGCTCGAGGAGAGCCTAGGTGACCCAGGGCCTTGACAAGTGTTACTTTACTTTTGTAAAGGGATCTTTATAGCTCAACGATATTGGAGCTGTGCGGTAAAGTGGCACTATAGTAACTTTTGATGATTCTACCGTGACGACGACGATTGAGAAGTCGTCGAAGCATATAGTTGTGTGTGAGTGCGTGAGTGAGTGCACACACAGTGGAAGGGAGTATTGAAACGGTGAGTGTGAGTATGCGGGTGCGGGAGTAGCGTTATATTTGTAAATTAGGGCATAATTAATAAAACCTCGTCGTCATCATTATCATGATGATACCGTGGTAGTTATCTTCCTCCTCCTCCTCCTCCTCCTCCTACTCCCCGTTCGTCCGTTATGCGGAGTCCCACTCTGACTGACTCACTGACTGACTGAGTCAGGAGGACGACGAGAAGGACCATACTACTACTTACTTATACTAATACATACGCTTACTTGGATCCCGTCCAAAGGTAGTTAGTCCTCGTGGCTAATGTATAACCACCATGCGGAGCCTCACACACAGATATACACACACACATTTGCACACAGTGTTAGTGGGGAAGCATTTGAGGAGAGGATGTACTAAAAAAATTAAACTGAAATGAAGGGGCCGCATAAGATCATATGTATATAACACAGATGTATATAACTCACAGAGGTGATCCCGTCTTCGGGATTCCGTGTAGGTTGTCTTGCTGTGTGCGGAGGGGGCGGGGGATGAGCATGGAGGCGCACTGGGAAAGACGTAAACATGGACTTACAGTGGATTCCGCACCGCACCTCTACTCTGTAGGTCTTCATCTTCCTTGGAGCTCCACTCATTTCTGCATCTTCTGGGGTCCCAGAGGACATATGTTTTTCGAGGAGATGATGATGCTCATGCTCTTCCCTGCAGAATGACTCGTAATGCGGGAGTTGGTTTTGTTGTTGTTGTTGCTGCCGCTGCTGTTGTTGTTGAGATGATGATGATGATGATGATGATGCTGCTGATTGTAATGAAGATGATGATTGCATGGTAGAAGTGATAGGGGCACTATATACCATGCTGGTAGTCCTTGTTGTATATAGGGTGTACGATGTGGAACTCGGAGCGTAGAAAAGGCTAACGTTTAACTTGACCAACTGGTGTATATGAACTACAAGCGTTTTTGCAAGAGTTACGCTTGGTTGTGTGTGCGTGTGTACACGAGTGCATTCAAGTGTGAGTGTGTGTGCATTCATGTGTAATGTGTGTGTGTGTGTGTGTGTTTGTGTGTACTCCGTTGCGATTTAGTGTTGTGTGGTGCGTGTGTGTTTGTACTCCCATGCGTTTGAGTGTTGTGTGGTGTCTGTGTGTACACCCATGCCGTGCGAGCACGTGAGAGCGTGTGTGTGTGCACTTATGAGTGTGTGCGTCCACATGTGTGGAGACCAGAATGAAGGAGTATGTCGGGAAGTGGTAATAGTGTATAGACATAGCAGGATCACCTGCAATAACATGTGGAATGGAAGTTGTTGATATGTGATCCCCACCTTTTGGGTGCGTTTAAACATGCTGTGGAAGATTCCGTGGTTATTTGGTGTATAACATGTGTGTGTAAGTGTGTTTGTGTGTGTGTGTGTGTCATTTTGTGTAACGTTCTGTGCGGTAGAAATAGTGGAATTGGCGAGGATGCAGTATGCAGGCAGCAGTCAGTCAGTCTTTCCGATCTTACGTAATATTCCATGACTGTGTGTGTGTGTGTGTGTGTCTGCATCTGTAAATTTACGGATAAGGGAGATAGGATACGGGATGAAAGGTGCTTCAGATTACGGATTCTCTCTCTCTCTCTCTCTCTCTCTCAGTATCTCTCTCCGGTTCTCGACCATACTGAAAAAAAAAAACAAGAGGGATTAGGTGAGGGGCTTGTCTTGTGTGACGCGGTCGCCATATGTAGCTCACTCATCCTCACACCATTTGACTACGACTACCTACCAACTACCACCAACTACTATCATGTCCTTCTAACGGATTTCCCTCGTCTACTAAATCCTCTGAATTTCAATTCGAGCAGTAATCTCTCCGTCTGCGTGTCTCACTCACTCAGTCAGTGAGAATGTAATATGATCGTGATCATCATATGTTATGTATATATATATAAATCATGATGATACATATAGACATGCATGTCGCTCCTTGCTGTTGGAAAAAAAACTGTCGTAGATGCTCCTCCACCCTTCCCCGTGCGCGACTGAATTCGAATTGTTTTCTCAGGTGGGACTCGTCCGTTCCATGACTCGTTCGTGAATCATCATGGAGGGTTCGGGTGGCCAGTAGTTTTTTCAAGGGTAATGCTCCTCCTCATCATGATGAGGATTATCGGTCATGATTAGATTAAGTGAGTGCATAGTTATGAAAAGATTTTCAGGATTTCTGGTGAGGCAGGAGAAGGATTTATTTGTTTAATGATGTACGTCGGTTATAGGTTCTGGATCTTGCCAATGTTGGCGATCGTGGCGGCGGTGGTTGTTGTCGTTGCTGCTGCTGCTGATTTCGTTGTAGGTGTGAAATGTGTATTGAGAACGTCTATTTATTTATTGGTTGATTGGGATGACGTGATATGATACATGCATTCAGGCTTGACGTGACAAATCTGGTTACTTGAAACTTG
>WJFA01003947.1:0-11643 GCA_009870155.1 Pseudobourletiella spinata | reverse complement strand
AAGTTGTTTGTTTTGAAGATTTGTGTGTGTGTGCGCATGTGAGAGGATATATTTGGATGGAAAGGCGTATTTCCTCGTCAGCTTCCGTCTATTTCTGTGTGTTGGCGCTTATTTTCATATATGGAAGAGAGCGTATGTGTTTGTTTGTAAAGGCGTCTGTACCTGTGTGTGTGTATGTGTGTCTGTCTGTATGTGTGTGTGTGTTGGTGAGTATGTGTGTCTGTCTGTATGTGTGTGTGTTGGTGTGTGTGTCTGTCTGTATGTGTGTGTGTTGGTGTGTGTGTCTGTCTGTATGTGTGTGTCTGTCTGTATGTGTGTGTTGGTGTGTATGTGTGTGTTGGTGTGTATGCGTGTCTATCTGTATGTGTGTGTGTTGGTGTGTATGTGTGTGTCTGTCTGTATGTGTGTGTGTTGGTGTGTGTGTGCGTGTGCTCGTGTGTGGTGCGGAGTGAATTGCGTCGGAACGTGAGGCGGACCAGGGCAAATGCGTGGAAAGGAGTCGTAAAAAGATGGGATATGTCAGTGAGGACGAGGATGCGATGGAGCCGGAAAAGTTTTGGATGGGACATGGAAGATGTAAAGTCAAAGATGTGGGACTGAGAGTGAGGATAGTGGTGGTGGTGGTGGTGGTGGTGCTAGTGGTAGTATGTAGGGCAGACAAAAGAATTTGTTCATCCTGCGGGTCCTTGTTGGGACTCTTAACATTTTCTCCGATCGATATGGCACACACGTTCGGGAGGCTGAGGCGAAGACTAGTGTGCCTCACCCTTGCACTCACTCCTCCTCGCCATCTCATACTTTTCCCGCTCCCAGCATCCCAAGATGCAGTAGGTACAGTAGTAGTAATAGTAGTAGTTGTACTAGTGGGAGCTGTGGAAGGAGCAATATAGTATTGCTGAGTACGTGCACAAGCCCACACACCCCAGCGTGTCCCCCTCCGCCCGTGTTCCACAGAGCGGGCAGAATAGTGGGCCAGCCTGAGTTTCTCCGGTGGTGGTGCGTTGACCCAGGAGTGGTGGGGCACCGGGGGTAGGCTCCTGTAGCTACATATGCATAGGTAGGTCTACCCCACAGCGTCACCTACCCTCATCATCCTCCATACATTTTCAGGCTGATGGGATCCCGACGGAGGTGGCCTGGCTGGATTTTTTCCCATCCTCCCTTCATCATCATCATCATCATCATCATCTTCCCATCGCCCAGCAGCAGCGGCAGCGGCGGCATATGAGCGAGATGATAGGTGGGATTTTGGAAAATGATGAACTGTGCGGGATGTGACGGGCTCCTCTGTCCCGCATCTCGCCTCCCCCCCCCTCGCACGGGGGATTCCCAGGGTCCTGCGGACTTTCTCCAAGATAATGGAATTTTCACCCAGTGTATGAGCATATATGGAGTGAGACAGAGGAAGGGAAGGATATGATGACACGGGTGGAAGTGGAATTATAATGATAATTATTGACACACTTGCCGCAGGCTTAGGAGACAACGACGGTGGTGGTGTTGGTGGAGCATATATAGTGTGTGGTTGGGGTAGCGGGCTCGTCGTTGCCGTCGTCATCCGTCCATCCGCCGCGGAATTTAGTCCTCTAATTTAACAGATGGAACTCAAGTTTCCCCATAAATAATAGAGGCGGAGCTCATGACTTGGAGTGGGCCTGAACTGTAGGAGCGGAAATGCTCAGGATCGCTCCGGCGGACGGAATGATTCAATTACACTAAATAATTGTAATTTAACATTTAATTAGGATTTATCCTCCCGCTGAGTCTCGGACAAAGTGATGGGATGCGGAAGGGGGGGTGTGGAGTGACGAGGCTCCACATCACTATTATTATCATTATTACTCTCGTATTCCAATGAGTCCCGCCGTTTCACCCACATCACGTTGACATCTCTCGGTCTGGACATGGTGGAGAACTACCGGGATGGCTCACAGTGCCTTATGAGGTACCTAAAGACACACACACACACATACAAACTTCCCAACTTCATTGCACACACAGACACGTGCACAAAAACTTCCCTGCACACACACGCACACACACACACACACAAACTTCCCTGCACACACGCGCACACACACATAAACTTCCCTGCCCAGACACCCGGCCAACACAAGGACAAGATAGGCTGAGGATTTTATGGTGGATGCCAAAATAGTTTGGCGTAATTTCCCACGAATGCATTAACCATATCGTTCCGCCCTGTCGGAGTAACTTCCACTATGTACGAGTAGCTCCTGTGCTCACACGCAGACACACAGACAAACACACACACACATACACACAGGCAAACACACAGACAAACACACACACACTCACAAACACACAGGCAAACACACACACACACATACACTCACAAACACACAGACATACATAAACAAAGGCGCGTCAGAATCCACTGCTGAGATGGACGACGGTGTTTATCATGCCCGTCCACCGGTCCTTTACCCGCGTGGGGTCCACGGCTGTGAGTAAGAATGTGGATTTAGATTTTGGGACTGTGTGTAACAAAAAAGAAGATACGGGAGTTTGTTTATCTGCTGAGCCTCCCTGTGTATACCTGTTTGGAGGAGTGTGTGAAAGGCTTCCATTATTGAGAAGTCACATGAGCCGGCGTATTATTACAAGCTTAGCCAGTCCTGTTTTTTTCTTCTAATAAGGCAGAATGTACCGACAAACCAGAGTCTGAGGAGTTGAGGCTGTGAGCCAGCGAGTGAGTGAGTGAGTGAGTGAGTGACACAGAGCGAGAGAGAGAGAGAGAGCGCACATATTGAGGGCGCACGGCTGACAGGAGGTCTCATCCTCGTCATGCAGTTTGAGAGGCTGTGTGGAGCGGCTTGGGAGAAAGAAGGGGATATATTTTGACAGAGCCGATGGCATGTGGCGGGCTTAATGCAGCCTGTCAAATATATATAGACGGGCATGTGGGCCAGGGGAAATAGTAGCATGGATGAGCCAGAGCAGCCCTCAGTCAGTCTCACTGTGAAACACTGTGAGACTGTGAGTGAGTGAGTGAGAGAGTCAAGTGAGGAAGACTTAGGAGTTGTGATTTTATTCCACGTCCTCCTAACCGACCTAACAGTCTTTCCGTCCACACTGTTGTACTCGGCGAGCTTCTGTACTTTGGGTAAATACACACACACACTCACTCACTCACACACACACGCATACTGACGCACAAGTAGTAGTACGAATAGCTAACCTTGTCCCAGTCCACCGAAGGACTAGTGCATATTCCCAAACTATGCCTTTCCTTCACTTCGCCCTAAATTACACACGTCCGTAATTCACTTCTCGGCAAGCCGATGGACCGCCATGATGGCTTTGGATTTAGAGCGCAAGGATGACGATGATGATGATGATGACGACGACGACGACCCGGATAAAGATTAGCTCCTGGCCACGTAGAAAACGTGTGGAATAAGAGGAGGGGAAACTTGACTCATCTCTACATATGTGTTCCCATCTTACGTTACTACCAGCTCCCAGCTGGTGTTTATGATGTAGAGACGCCGCCTTCCGTTCCACATACAGGCACACTCACAGACACACACACACACACACATGATGTACTTGAAGGCATTACACACTAGTATCCACGTAACAATTTTTTTTCTGGCGGAAATATTATATACTTGACGGACGTGGGAGATCCGCTTGGGAAAATCCGCCTACTCCTATGTAACAGAGAGGAGCATGTTCGGTGCTGCTGGGAGAGAGCGAGTGTCCCAGGTGAAGCACCGCGCCCGCGCTCCCGCTCCCTCTCCTTCCCATCTGATATCTGCCGGCACAAAAGGTGCCTCTCATGTCTCATTACTTGTACAACTGTGAGAAATAAATCTCTCACATTTCATCCGGCGCCGCCACCGCTGCCGCCGTCGCTAATTGATTCCCCTCCACAGCTCCGAGTCCGATCACGGTCCCAGCCGGCACTACAGGGTGTCCTTAAAATGATGCCCTCCATTTGTTTCGTGAATACAATGCAAACCTCGCGAACAGTGCCCACAAATTTGCCTCAGTGTGTAGAGCAGCCTTTGGGATTTTATCTCTGAAAATATTACCAAAATTGTGGGATTAGTTTAGACGTAGAAATGGAAAAACAATTTTTGGAGGCGTTCCAACATGGGCGTCAGCGGCAGCTTCAACACCAGCCGCACAGGCCAAACGGATTGACAGGCCCGCTGGCATAAGTTATGACTTGCTCGAGCGCTCCTGACAAGTGTGATGAATACGAATTAGGGAATGAGATCAGGTCCCAAAATGAGGACTGGATCTGACCTAGGTTCCCATCTGGGAGTCAATTCAGCTCTCATGCGCAAAGACCTGGTCATGACAAATTCAAAAACAAAGTTCCAGTAGAACGTCCGTTGAAGGTTGAAAAACAGCTAACCTAGTCTAATAATGACACTTCAAGCGCACAAATTATTCGGATGTGTTGACGCGGCAATAGCTCAAAGGAAAGGAATCAACATTCCCTTTTTACATAGCAATAAAACTTTCCAATCCAGAGATACAAACATTTCAAATATTACCGTAAAGGAAATGAATTCATTTTTTCAGCACCCTTAACCGTTAGGACCTGGACCTTAAAAAAAATTAAAAGGTCTTTTTTGAGGGCCTGGACCTCTTTTTTGGGGACCTGACCCGGACCTGAAAGACCTGACCTGATCTCATTCTCTAATACAAATCGAAGCTGTGGCAAAAAACCTATGAAAGGCGCTATTGCGCATGTCTTTGCGCCATCTGGCACATATACCCTAGCGCAAGAACTGGTTATCCGATTCGAACGACCTTCGTACCGAAAAAACTCGGAAAGTCTCAGCTTTCGACTTGAGCTAAAAAACATCATTGTTCATCATGTTGAGCTGTTCCGACGATCTACAGATGTGACCTATCATTGTGGGACACCCGGTACATCCATACAGAGGGAAAAATTCGATCCTCCCACAGAACAGAAGGACATCCACCACAACGCACAGTTCCGTCCATGAGGGCGGCAGCGGAAAAACCCCATAAATTTTTTTTGTCGTATATATTTTCCCACAGCCCTGGAATGGTGGACAGCCATTACGGAGGCGCGGGGATGTCCTTGGAATGGACGTGACTCCGGAGGAGCCTCTCAGGCAACTTTCACTCCCCGAGCAAAGTCCCCTCTCCGTCCAGGGAAGGCGGGGGGACGTCTCTCTATTAAGTGGGCCGATTCATCCGAGCCTCACATAATAAAAGTGGAGATGTCGGCCGAGGAGAAGCACTTCCCCTCGCTCCAGTTGTCCTAAAAGGCTCAAGGTGTGCCAAGGGCTCGTCCGGGCAACGGGCTCGGCGGGCGGAAACATGTACGAACGTACGTACAAGCCCACCTACCCTCAGCCCCCGCCATATGAACAGCCGGGTGAAACTACTTCCGCCCAAACTTATTACACCATTGCCCGTAGCGGTACAAACACTACTGCTAGTGGTACGAGTAGTTGTCATCGCGGTAGTCATCACTCTAAAAATAAATAGATAGTAATGGAATCCCCTCGCTCAAAGTGGCACTCACCCCACCCGGCGGACCCCCGTTACTTTCCCCCCATTTAATAAGTTTTCTTCTCCAAGTTGTTGAGAAGACGACGACGAAGAAGATGAAGACCAAGAAGGAGATGATGAAGACGAAAACGAAGAAAGTGGAAATCCCCCTGGAGAAATACGCTCCGGGGGCATGACGACGACGACGACGATGATGATGATGATGATGACGAGGATGGTTCAGTGGGCTCCAGTCACTCATTCCACATCCGCCTCCGCATTCGATACCCTTTCGAACCCGCAGTCACTCTGGCGGCGTCGTTTCGGCGGATGCCCGGATACAGGCGCACGCTGTTACACACGGTGCACTTCCTGGTGCTGGCCCGTGGGTTCCTCCGCTCTCTCGCAGTCAGTCTGCCTGTCGTGGGCTGGATGGATGGATAGCTGGGTAGTTGGATGGACGGAGAAAGTAAAGAAAGTTGGGAGAAAGGGCTCGGAGGCGGAATGTATATTTGGAAACATATGGAGTTACTTAACTCGACTGCCGTTACATATGGTGCGCTCCCCCCTTATTTCCTTTCTATTTGAGTGAGCCAGCCGTCGTCTCCTCAGTATATGATTGCATATACATATATATGTATATATATGCATACATATAGGCACAATCCCCTTTTACATGGATTACCTGGCACGTAAGTGTATGCGGGACGATATGCGAGGCGGGCGGAAAGTGGGGACGACGGAGGAGCGCGCGGCCGTTGAATACCATCGTTATGGCTATGATAACAGGGCTATGTGCCGCGGATGGAGTGCACACCTTGTCCTTTTACGTTCCGCTCCGCTTACCACCAGCTTCCCAGCCTGCCTGCCTCACTGCCTGCCTGCGAGCAACATCCACTCAGTTGGTTCCTTGGCAGGCTGTTGAATTTCATGTGTGTGTGTGTGTGTGTGTGTGTGTGTACGTCTACGTGTTTGTGTGTCAATGTACAGTGTGTGAGTGAGAATCAAAGTATATATCCTTCCCGTGTTCTTTACATTTCTCATTCCAGCCTCGTATATTTTGCAATATCATTTCTCTGTCTCACACCCGCTTTCCAAACTCTTCTGTCTACCCACCCTCACCCGCCCCCCCCCCAAATGTCTTGGCTTCTAAGCCCAATGTATATTATCTCGTCCTTCCCTCCTGTCGAGGGAAATTTCCCACTCTTTCCATCCGGCACTGCACATGTTATTATATATTTGTGTGTGTGTGTGTGTGTGTATGCAAGTGTGCGAGTGGGAAGAAATAGGGTATGTTCCAGGTGCGGTCTTGTTTATACACTATGTGTGTATGTGTGTGTGTGTCTGCACGTTCATGTGTATTTCTCATTTTTCCTTGGTCGAGTTCCACGACCGCTCCCTATTTTTTCCGCTGTCAGAGCCGAGAGTATGGAGGTGTCAAATTGGTTTTCACACGAATTTATCAGTTGGAGCAGGCTGACAGGAGTGAGGGAGTCCTCCGTTCAGGGTTCGTGCGTGTGTGTGTGTGTGTGTGTGTGTGTGTGTGTGTGTGTTTGTATGTGAATAATGTGTGCGTAAGTTGAGCGGAGGTGAGCAAGTTGTCCGTCAGTGGATGGTCGTGGTGGTGGCGATGGCGGATCCCGCGACGTTTATGCTCATGGCAGTCTGGACTGACCTAGTTTGCACATGGTACATATCTCCACCATTCAGCGAGCCTCTCAGTTGGAAATCATGGCTTTTGAGTCCGCGGAATGAGTCGTCCCGGTTGTGGCACGTCCTATGACGCACATGCACACACTTAATATACACAGCCACCCACCCACCCACCTTCGTAGACACTGCGCTGATTAATCTGGGATCTCATTAGGAATTTTGAACAGATCCTTTGTTACTATTATTAATAATAGTATTTATTATTATCATCATCGTCATCACCATGATCACAACACTAGTCGAGTCATTCTATCGTCCTGGCCATGATACAGTGGAAAAGTGAAACATGGAGGATGGGGGGATTCGTTTAAAGGCCTCGGGAGGGGGTAGGGGGTTCCAACTGAAATAGGATCCGCTGGGTTCATGGTGTGGTAATTTACGGAATTTGAACGGGCGGAGGGGATATTTCCGGAATATTATGGAAGGGGGTTCCACACATTCGGATTTCCCTCAATTTCGTAGTTATGTACGAATAGAAATGTTCGGCACGCACGCGCGGGTCTGACTTTTCTAACTTTTACGAAAGGGGGAAATGGAGCCCTCATATGCTGGCCTGGTGGGCTCGGGAAGGGGCATGGATATTAAAGTGGAATGAGAATAATAGTAAAATGATAATGTTGTGAGCGGTGGGTTGGGCCCTCCGCTAATGTTATTGAGTTTCGTCGAACTGGCTGACGACGACGAGTGAGTGCTCGCTTGGCAAAGTGGCGGAGCCTCGTAACATGTAACCATTCCATCCATTGTACAGTTGACATTACGCTAAAGCATTGCGGATTAGGCGATGGAAGTTGTGGTGGTGGTGGTGGTGGTAGCGGCGGCGCCGACGGCGTGATTTGAAGTGGTGAAATTCTGCCGGACGGCGGTTTTGTGGATTGTTGATGTGATGGTAAAAGCCTGATTTAAATTTCACCATGACATGTACATGGCCAAGTCTCAGCTCACACCGGTGCGGTGGATGTGGGGCTGTGGCCGCTGCGGGCATTACTGGTGACGGGCAAAGAGCCCGGTGGTGAGTGATTCCTTGAGCTACGGTGAGCGGGGAGGGGATTGAGGTGGAGGAGGAATAATAATAGAATTCTACGCTCAAATCCAACTTTATCATCAGTGAAGGGCACATTATGTAACTGGGACTCACTAATGGACCAAATGGATTTTTTCTTCTCTTCACAGGAGTCACGGCGGATGAGGAGAATCTCGTGGAGAAGGAGTCTCATTCCGGATATGCCAAAAATTTATACCTTTACTCGGTAAGGATCAATAAGATTTCCGAACATAGTCACTCTCACAGTCACGAGAGAGATAGAGATAGAGGAGGCGAGGAGGAAAGAGAGAGAGAGAGATGAAGATTTCCAATTAAATTGAATGCTCACAATAAATCCATGGTTCAGATAAAACAAGTAGATACGAATCATGTTATAGTTTCCTCAAGTGCTTTCCAATACTTTCACCGCATTGCCATACACACACACACACACACGCACACACACACATCCATACGGACCCACGCACACGCACATCCAACTCAATCTCCCGTAATGTATAGGAATCCAACCATGATGTTATTACCTCTAGTCATGCCATGGGCTCCCTTGAGTTCCTCCACGTCTACCAAATCTGTTCTGTGTCACCGGATACACTCGCACAAACACACGCACACACACGAACACACGCACACACTCACAAACACACGCACACACACACAAACTCACACACGTTCACAAACGCACACACTCACACACACACAAACACATGCACACACATACAAGCACAGGCACACACACACAAGCACACTACTATATTTACTATAGACATGCGCGCACACGCATGCGCGAATTATTGAGGATAATATGAGTAGGAAATTGAAGGTATCGCAATCTCAGTCAGTCAGCCAGTCACTCACTCACTCACTCAGTTTTCTTATGCATGGTTATTTTTGTTTTTTGTCTACTTCCGGTTGGCCCGCCTCGTTCCGCCCCGCCGGCTGCGGGACGACGACGTGAACCTGACAAACTAATATTAACAGTAATAACACTAATACTAATAGTAACATACTAAAAATGAATGCCAACAGGAGGAGGGGACGAGCATTCTGCTTCCGAATGTACTTCACTCGCTGGCCAATTACTCGAACACGATCCCGGTGGCGTCGGACCCGGACACGAAGCCTGTTGCCTCGGCGAACATGGGCACATTCATCGGGGTCTACCTGCCGTGCATTCAAAACATATTCGGCGTCATCCTCTTCATTCGATTGACTTGGGTGGTGGGGACGGCCGGGGCCATCTGCGGTTTCCTAATAGTTTTCATGTGTTGCTGCGTGGTAAGTCCCAATGAATTTACATTGTCTGTCCCTCGTCCCACTCCTGCATTGGTCCCCTACCCCTGTATCTCTAAATTATCATCCTCATCATTATCATCATCATCATCATCATCTGGATATCGTGCCGCCAACTGTCAACCTCTCATTATTAGCCTGCCAATTATCCTGTGACTACTGAGAGCATGGTGGAACTACTACTACTACTACTACTACTACTAGAACAACAAGTTCCGGCGGCGGTGGCACTCTGTCACTCTGTCCCATGCAGGGACCTCCACCACCCTCGCGGAGACCATCCATCTCCATCTCCATAGCGTGGTAATGGGAGTATAACAGGGTGGGAGGACACCATTCTCACTTTCCCTCATTAGTTGAAGAGTCGGGGGACGGGGGAGTTGGTGGAAGAGTTGGTCTGCAACTGTGTGGTGTCGTGTGCATGTGGAGGGATAAATAGGACTACCTTTGTCCCAAGATTGAGTGAGTTTTATAGGCTCGGTTGGGCTCTTGTTCCTTTTTCGAATGAATTCCACTACTGTGGTGCGCCTTTTGTTCGCCCGGCGCTCCGTCGTCCTCCTTCTCCTCCTCCTCCTCCTCCCATCATCGCGACCAACATCTCCACCGCCGTCCCTTATTCAGCGTCTTCAATTCATCCCCTTTTGGGAGTTCCTCTCCGATCGATTTTCCCCGCCACCGCCACTGCCGCCGCCGCCGCCGCCGCTGCGACTACCATTATGTACATATGCATTGTGAAGACCCACTATATATACTCGCCGCAGATTGAAATCTCAGTCGCGCACACACTTACACAGGGTGTGTGTGTGTGTGTGTGTGTGTGTGCGTGTGTCCCTTGCTAATCCAGAGAGGATCTGGAGATCCCTTTGGTTCCACTTTCCTCTTGTATTTCCGTATGCAGAGACAAGTTTAAATCATCCCGCTATGATATGGCTCGCTCCCAAGAAGGAGAAGGAGGAATAGTAATAGTTGTGAGGCGACAGGGAGTGTCATGCCATTCCGCCTGAGCCCCAGATGAATCCCAGTCTTGTCTCCAACAACGATTTCCGCAAAGATCCCGGGATGAACTGGGAGAGCAGAGACGGCTTGTAATCCCGCAGAGTGTAATCCAGTCCAAAGATTAGCCTATTGCCGTCGGTGCGGCGCAAGATAAAATAAGGGGGAACGGAAGGGCTCGCGAGGAGACGTACCGTATCGGATGAGTGTCCATATGACATTAATGAATGAGAGCGGGATGTGTGTGTGTGCATAATGTTGTACGTCAGTCCAAGATTTATTTATGACCAGCCGGCTCACCCCAACTTGACACATTTCAAATGTGACAACAGAGCTTTTAGGCTGTAAACTCTGTAGGGACCGTGGACCGGACTGGATGGAGGAATTGATGTGATGTGACTAACGGTGAGCAATGCCTTCTAATTGATGACGGAATCGGATGACGCCACCTGTACCACCTCATTCCGCACTGTCTGAAACCTAGGGACTAAGTGCCTTGGACTTGGCATAGAATTAGCGCGGGAAAATATAAAAAATGTTTCAACGAAATCATCAAGACTAAATTTTCCTGATGGGATTTAACATGTGATTTTATGTCATGGCATTTTTTAACATTTTTAACATGTGATTTTATGTCATGAAATTTTTTAACACTTTTAACATGTGATTTTTTGTATCCCCCAAAGGTCGCCGCTCCCCTCTGTCAGGGTTTTTCTCCGGAATTTTGAAACATTGCGGAGGGGGGACCCTTGGGAGATACAAAAATCACATGTTAAGTTCCATAAGAAAAATTTAGTTTTTGATTTCGCTGAAACATTTTTTTTATAATTTCCCGGGCTAATTTTTGCGCATGAAAGTTGGTCATTTCAGAGACTGCTGAGCGCGGTGGTTACATGTACCGTCGTCGAATTCCATTATCACTGAGAAGGCACTACTCTCGTCAGAGTACTAATGCAAATCCGGAGCAAAATTGCGTTCCGATTCCGGGTAGGAACCCTAAAGTTCCGAAATTCCCGATTTCAATTTGCATCAGTCCGAGTCAGATCCTCCGTTCGAGTGAACACATCCCCTTTGAACTTTTCTTTTGAGGATTTTCT
>WJFA01003945.1:0-11644 GCA_009870155.1 Pseudobourletiella spinata | reverse complement strand
CCATAGACCTTCATTACGACCACAATGTTTGATCTGGGATGAGGCGTTCAGGTGCTGAAGTGTAAACTACTTTGGTGCACGGTTTTGGGTCATCCTGTAATTGCTGTTAAGTAATGTTTAATTACAAATTTTGAATGATTGTGTGGTTAAAAGTCACTAAATATAGGTTCAGAGAGCTCAACACGCCTATTTCGTATGGCTGCAGTGAATAAGAAATTTCACGGTATTTCAACATTTTGCAAGAGGGGACCCTTGGAAGATTGAAAAATCCCGTGTTACATCCCATAAGAAAACGCCAACTTTGGATTTCGAAAAAACATTTTAATTTTTTTCCAGCGCGAAGCCGCGCCATGCGCAAGAAAGTTTGGCACTTTCCTGTGTTTCAGACACTGCTGCATGCGATGGTACTAGTCCTAGGTTGATATCGCTTGTACAGACCTAAAGCATTACTCGTAAGTAAAATTTCTCCGGCCATGTATAAAATGCCTTTTGAATGCTTTTCCAGCTAAAACTCAAAATTGGGCTGATCAGATATCCTTTTGTTTGGCTCCCCTTTCCTCTGCAAATTTTGATCCAGCTGTATAAAAGAAAATACCTTCATTTCAGCATTTAAGTACAATTGCCCTGTATTTCAGTGAGCAGGCCTGCACTGGCTTCATAAACTGCAGCTGGCACAGGAGACAACCATTTAAAATTAGGCACCCAATAGTTCACTGCTTGTGGTATTGTTGATTTCATGACGATAGCAGATGCTGCATAATTCTGATGGGTTGAATCGATAGTTACTGCCGTGTAGGTATATTCTAAATAGTAATGCTCCACTAAGACGCAGTTGTGCAGCGAGTCGAATTTTATTCAGGGACATTCCCCATTATTTACTCTAAGGATAACAAGTGATGGTTAAAAACAATGTGTGGAGAGAGATTTCGTTCCCACATAAAACACTGCGCGTATGTAAAACTGCAGATTTTGATAGATCTTTCAGTTCCACACAGTAAGCTCAAGTTAATTCGAACTTGGTAAAAACCAAATTGCTCCATTTTTAGACATTTAATTATATTTAGTAAGTGTCAGTGTAAGGTTGAGGACAAAATTGTAGGTATAATTGGTGGTAGGTAGGATGAGTAGTAAAGTAAGTTTAAGTCAGTCATTTGAAGTAAACATATCGCGTAGGGTAGAGCAAATTTTTTCAAGTTTAAGAGTGCTGGGTCTTGAGCTAACCACATATTGTGAAAACCTAATTCCTGCACAATGTTTCTGATCCACGCCGCCCACTTTTTAACCTGCATTCATTCAGATTAGTAGTTTTGTCACCTGCCACTATTGACGCCTTCCTTTTAGCACCCGTGTTTCCCAACTATTTTCACATTTCGGTTCACAACGGTGTTGAACACATCAATACCTTCGTGGGTATTGACGATGGGCAATGTCAGTGGTCCGAAACGGTGTCAAGTGTCATGTTAAACCTTTTCTGCACGTACTCTAAACCTAAAGCGTGTCGTTCTTACATTATGTAGGCTTCGAATATGTACTTCTGTCCGTGGAGGATGTTCGTAGGACAGTGGGAAACTACTCCACAATTCATGCACTAGCGCGAGTGTAACGCTCCACAGCGCTGTTTCACGTATGGTTGAATGGTGATAGTATATATTTGCGTGGCTTTGTATAGCGTAGTTTGTGATGCATCCGTCATGGTCGGTGTTCAAACGTTGGTAAGAGGATGACTTTGAGTTATTGCCTGCTTTTCGTTATTACTGTGGAGGTACTACTGGAGTCATGATGTTCGTTATAGCAACCGCGAGAGTCCTGTTGGCGGAATTATTGTGTTGCAGGATTATGTCTGTGCTCCTGAAAAGAATATTCTTTATTTCTCTTAACATTTTGCCAAGTCAACAGCACAAAACTGGAAAGAGGCTCCACTCAAATCTAGCTACCTACTTAAATACAAAACTTTGGCAGATGGCCCGACACATCCCCAGATTAGTGAGCAGCCAATAGTGAGTAGTGAGGGATGAAGTCATCCGTTACTACGGAGGAGAGAGATTTGTGCTGTTGACTGGGAAAAATGTTGACAGAATAGTAGAGTAATTTTTCAGGATTACTATTACCAAGTCTTTAAATGGGTTGTTATTTATCGCAAGGATATGGATGCGTCCACTTTCCTTGTGTCGTAAAGGGAAAGGGCAGCTGCTAGTTTTTTGGGGTCCAATGCTGGGAAAAGTTCTTCTATTTTCGACTGCATCGCCCGATACGACTCGAATTTTTCCTCCTTGCGCGTCTCTGCCGTTGACGTAACCAGGGTTTTGCCTCGAAAGGCAACATACTCAAAATCTGTCGGACTGTTTAGTGTTGTGAATCGGGAAATAAGGGTAGTATTTAGGAAGAATGTGAGTTCGGGGTCGGTAAAGATTAGTTGGAAAGTTTTGTGGAAATGTTCAAACTCCACGGGTTTCATCTCGAAGCAGAAATCTACCACGGAGGTACCATTCTTCTGAAAATAAGATTTTAGGTAGTATGAACCAGTAACTTTGACAAGTCCAGGAGCATGAATTATTTGTGGAAGCAGTTTGGACGACGAAAAGTACTCACGTAGGGTCCTGTGAAGCAGCAGCCCATGTGCCCGACCCGTTCATAGCGCTGAAGCTCCTCATTGATACGAAACTCGAAGTCAAAACCTCCGGCTCGAGCCACGTAGGGGAGTTTGGAAATATACACTGGCTCGAAGAATGGCTTCCCGCCGTAACCCGTGTCTATGAGGATCAGCTCCTCACCGCCTTCAACCGTGTTGAGTCGAACTACTGTCAAGACATGGTTGTGCGGAACTTTTACAGGTGGATTGCACGCATCCCCGGACACAATAAAGGCGTGAAAACCCAAGTGCTCCAGAATGAGCTTGACGAAGTAGTTTAAATGTATGCAGGTTCCACCACCTGTTTTCATGGCCTGACTTATCACATCTTTCACGGTTGGGGCTCGAAGTTCCGACGGATTTATGGCCCCCCATGTAACATTCTAGGTCATTTACAGTTGGATAAGTTTTCAGTGATGCACAAGACTAGTTAGCTTTTTACAATGCCAAATAACAATACACTTTAGATGCCATTGCTATGAGAAATCTGCAGCTTACCTCAAAATATGTGTAGATGCCTGCGAGCCGGACAAATTCTCTCAGAAATTCTTTCTTGTCTTTCAAAGCGAATTTCCACTGTGAAAACTTAAGCCTTTCCAATAAAAATTTATTAACTTGGTCATCGGTTAAGAGAGACATAATTTAAAATATTGAAGCGGAAAAATAAGGACAATAGAATGAGCAGAATGTGGAAGACGATAAAGAGCCTATTGTAAAAACACGACGTATCTATTAAATACTATTCCTTTTCAAGTATCCTCAAAACCACCTGGTGGTTGGATTGTGTGAAGGCTGAATAACTTTACTTTGAGTTATTACTTGCTTTTGTTATGTATTTTTCCTGCAACTGTAGGATCTGAAGCTTCAGAGATACCATAAATTCGTGCAGATATTAAACAAATTATAAACTGTCACGAGTTAACAGAATCTAAGAGACCTGCGATAATGCTGTCTTAGTGATGGATCACAAATGTTGGTACAGTGGATTCTGCTTATAACGGTATCTCAGGGGGACGGCAATTTCCCACCGTTATAGCGAAAAACCGTAATAGGATATAACGGTAATTACCGTAATAGCCAGAAATATAGGGTAAAATATTTTGTTTGCTCAATATATTCGGGATTCAAATCAATTTTGGAATAATTGATATGAGCGATGAGAAAATTTGATTTACAAATTAAATCGGTTAAGTTTTTAGTCAGCATTTACTGGTAGGCAGACTGCATGCGGTTCGTGTTTGCTATTCGCTGTGTTTAGTGCTTAGTGGTTTAGTATTTTTCAGTTAAGGTAGGAAGAAATTTGCATACCAAAATAGTTTGTGCATCTATCAATAGTGCATCCGACACATTTTATAGCCTCCGTTAATTGGTACCTGCCTTCAGCTACTAACTGGCGACCAGAAATTTTACTATATTTTAATGTTAAACTAAGATTCTCCACGTTTAAAACGCTAAAGAAGTTAAATTCTAGCTCTTTGTAATACGAAAAACTACATTTTGTTTGAAAAACCGTTATACAATCCAGGATTTCTATCTAGGGGACTAAAAAAAGCGCCGTAATAGAAAAAAACCTTTATTCAGTACACCGTTATAGCCCGATTTTCCCCCCATATAAATGCATGTAAAACTGCCGGGGACTCCAAATACCAACCAAGGGTTACAGCAAAATACCGTTATAAGTTTAATCGTTATAGGCAGATCCACTCTATTGACTACGTGCATGGTTGTATTTGTACTAAATATGAGTTATTTAGGGAAGACATGTCGGTTGAGAGTATTCAAACTATATTTGACTTATATTGACATGATTTGTCGTATCATCGTACACGTGTATATTTGTTAGATGGATGACGTCATAATGGTACGTAAATGAATCAACAAACTGAAAACATGGTCAGGAGGTCGTCGAGAACTTTAATTTGAAATATGCAAATGAACTTGTGCGTACATAGGCTTCCGGAATTGCCACTGGATTCCATGTGGAAACGGATCGCATGGAATAAGAAGCCAAGTGACAGTACGTTCCGCGTGTACGGAAACTTGCTCGTCGAATGCAACTATATCCGCGTGTCCCCAAGCGGTGGCGGATGGCGGACGAACAGGCCAACTGGAGAGTGCAGTGTCAAGCTCGTTATGTCACTATTTGGTGCTTAAACGAGTGTTCCGTCTCGTCAGATAAGCTGTGTGCAGCGTGGGGAGCCTCTAGTAGGCTCCACCCGTACAAACTGGTGCTGATAGTTGGTGCACATGTGGTGGAAACTGAAGTATTCACTGGTATGACGAAGAAATGACCGACGTGACCAGGCCTGGCCTCGGTAATAAGAATACAACTAAATTCAAATTGGATACATTCAAGTGTGTAACCATTTTTAGGGTTCCTGAGGGTTCAAAAAAGTTGTTGTCAGTTGGATACAGGCTGTTCTGGGTACGTTGGTACACAGAAAGTTGGGTTCAGCTGTATTCAAGTTCGTTTCGTTCAATTGTTAGCAAAATCTATTATCTGTTATTCTTACATTATTTACTTCCATGAAAATGTCAAACAGTATTCATATGTATGCTACTCACTACACATATTATGTCCATATCACTATATTTATATTCTTTTCGCTGAAAGTCTCGCTCACCTACAAGTTTCAGTAATAAAATAATACAATAAAATGAAAATACTAAACTCGACTACAGAACTCGTACAAGCATTCATTGCGGCTAAAAATGTTACGTTCCTCTCAAAAAATCATTGCTTTCTAGTGGACACAGGCATATCATTCACGGAATAGAGACGTCGATGTCCAACTATCTTAATTCAATTTGCGGCGGGCAGAGGGTCGTCGTGGAGAAGCATTCCATAACTACCTTCCTTTCTTAATAACACCGTAATTATCGTACCGTTCCCCAAAATATTGCAAAAGAGATGAGATAGGATGGCATAACTCAGCTAGAGGGCTGTCATGGGTTGATCGGGATACTTTCCTTTTTCTGGCTTATCATATTTAAAATACTGGAGTTTCGGCATAGATCGAAATGTTGCCTCTGCGAAAATAAAAATACCATTTGTGACAATTGTAACAAGAAATACAAACAAATTCACTCTTAGTTATGCCTTACCCGAAGCCAATTGAAAGACGTGCGCGAACAAGAATTCATTTTCATCGACCCCGTACTGTCATGCTGAGTTGTTGTAGTTCCGCAATGCTGTTGTAGTGCCGAAGATACGCACGAACAATTGGAGGAGTTCTAACGGCTGAGCTGTTTTCCAGGAGCACCTATCTGGTTAGCCGTATATGATATTCCTTCCGGTTCTCTGTAGTTGAAACATATGGTTCTGGTTGAGCCATGATATATCCACCAGATACTGTAATGTGCATGTGAGAGGCAGCCGCCGAACCAACTGCTTGCTGAATGTTTTTGACAGCTAGAAACTATCTAGTAGCGATGAAGATTATACTTCCAAAAAACGATCACAAATAAGCCATTTAAAAGAAAATACCCGTCACGAGCATGTCCGTCTGTTCACGCACCATCTGAATGTGGTGGTTGGCCTCTGAAAAACTGTTAACTAGGGCTGATAGTGATGCTCAGATTTAATTTAATTTAACAAGAAAGTCGTTCAATGACAGAAACTACTGTTCTAACTCTGAAAATCTTCAAAAAAAAACTTCAACGGTATCAAAATGAGATAGTTGTGCGACACATTATATTATGTTGGTCTACACGCTGGAAAATAACCGCGAAAGTACGAACCACTGCAGCCGAACCCTGGGTACCCTCAGTGAGAGAATCTTTTTCGTTACACGTCTAAACGAATCGTCCACAGCACGCCGTATTTCCTCCTTCGCCTACAACAATAATTCAAAAAACGACGACTTCACTGTGCAGAATCTCTGTTGCAGATATTACCACCATAGTTTATAATATATTTTACATATAGTTGCAAGTTAAAATCGGTCCATAGTGGCAATTACTGCATGTAAGGATAACTCCTGCGTTGTTTTTTGCTGTTCAAATTTACACATGACGTTGTCATCAAAGGCGGCAACCTCATCTTGTGGATTATTGGTTGTAGGTGATGGTTTCCCGGCTGCATGTGCAAATAACAATTAAGTTCATTATGACTAAAATTCAATTTTACATCCTTACAGTGTATCTCGATTCCAACATCGGTCCTAGGTAAAAAATTTACACTATACCTTTAATACCACCTCGCCCAGTACGACTAATAACACAACTTTGTAGCACTCAGAATCCTGCTAACAGAAACACGTTCACCGTTACATCATTCTGGTAAGTAAGCATGGCAATACTCAAAAAAAACGTCAAAAATCAATCTGATATATCTGATTCTGAAATAAAGAAACTCATTCGTGAACGACATAATATGTGGTATTCTGTGTTGTCTCAATTTTCGTTTGTATGGTTTACTGTTTCTAACTGCAAAAGGAGTTTTGAATACTTCGCACTTGGTGGATGCTGACATATGATGTTTTCGTACACCGGCAACAAAAAGGCTGATACACTGGTCATCAAAATGCTGAGCAGAATAATGTAATTTGTTGTATATTGTATTCTGTTTGTCGGACGGACAGGTTAGGCATCGTGGAGAAATACGGCTTCATTTCTTTTTAGTTGACCGTCATGTTAGCGTAGTCAAAAACGAAACGACTACATAATTGACTTGGAAATATTACATTCTTGAACCATAAATCGGTGGACGCTGGAAAAAATCTTCCTACTAATAGGCCCTCAGATTTTAACCATAAAGTGAAAACAGCGTTGTCACTTTACTGTGAAAATCTGAGGGTAAGCTTTAAATAAGCTTCGGAATTTCCTACTTAATAACAACTGCAGAAATATTTTTCCCGTCGCCATTTATCCTGCACACACTGCGATACCGTATGCAGCTGCACTCATTCAAACCACAAAAATTCAACCGAATTCAGTAATGGACGTAGCTTCACTTTTTGAGTATGCAAACGTATTCATATTAGTACTTCGTCCAGCAGTTCCCCCTTAAGCCCTCTACGCCGCAGACTTGAACTAAGCGATGAGTTGTGTACACGTAAAATCGTGTGGATTAGTATTACCAACGCTTATTGTCATAAACGACAAGTATACAATCGGAGCATTAGCACTTCTTTATCGCTGACATTGCTGAATTTCTTCATCACCATATGCACATCATATACGACTATGGCTGGGCATACTACTCCATATATAAGTGCTGGAGAAACCACGACTACAGCTGTAATATATTTTCCACGCGTGTGCCCAGTCGTACTATTCCAGCACTGACTGTGCTTCAGTGAGGCTTGCCAATGTATACTCGTAATTCATACAATTCCCACTGTCACTCCTCCATCCCTGACATTGCTGGACTGAGAGATGCCCATATGCACGTTTAAGTACATAAGTTCCCCACTATCCCTTTGAACACCTACAAATACGTTATTTTCGCAGTCTGAGAAAATATGTATTACTTTGTGTGCATATTCTTATACATTTCGTCATTTCACCCTGTTGACGCCGGTCAAACTTGGACAGAAAACTTAGGGTTAATCCTTGTCACCTTATTGACCTTCCCAGCCAAAAAGAATATATAAAAGTTGAAATTGCAACCGCTATCGTCGGCGAAAGACTTCCGTCCTCTGCCTCCCCCACGACCACCAACACTTACAAACCCTGATCATCGCAGGTAATAATGAGACATTTGATGACATCCAGTTCAAAAAGGAGCGCTTAGAATGTTTATTTGACAAGTAAACACTAGGTCACAGGCTCTTGGCTACGATTTTTCAATCATAAGCTCCTCGTCTCTGCTACTACGATTTTATTTCGATGCCGGCGCGACTTAATGTTTTGAGATTTTTTTGTAGCGGAAGTGGGCGGAAAAATGCAGTTCATGATTTTAAAAAATAGCTCTGTTTGAATATGAATTAAACTCACTGAAAGAAGAAAATGCAAACGCAGCTATTTAAAAAGTCGTTGAAAGCAACCAGAGAACCAGAACACAGTCAGGCTCCAGATAGCATCTGATCTACTTTTACAGTAATAAAAATAGGCCTGATCTAGATAATAGGTCTGTAGAACAGAACAATTGGTCCACACTAGGTTTGTGGCAGCCCTAACATGAACCCTCATTGTGCTTATAACTAACAAGGAGATGGTACTTCATGCTCGCCTAGCGCAGATTGGACACTACGCGGATGTCAGAGTTCACCTCATGATACCCTATAATCTCGATGCTGACTTGCTCGCATTCAGCGGCATTTCATTCAACTCAATACCAGTTTTAGTCTTCCCAGCTGTAGAGGACAATTCTCTTAATTTCCTTCTTTACTACTTTAAATTTTATTATTAAATATTAATTCTGCTTATTGACTTTTTTGCATGTAACTCAAATAAAGGATAAAAGTTTAAGACGGCAGTATTTTTTTAAAAAATTTGTGGATTAGAAAAAAGTGGATTTGTGGAGTAAAAGCATTGGAAAGTGGAGGGTTATTTCTAAATAACACCGAAGGGGTTGTGCACCAAAATGCTCAACTTTTGCATTCCGCGCAGTATTTGATACTCTCACTGTGTTGTTACATAGTACGAGAAACGCGTAACTCCCAGATGCGTTGGGCCATTCGGGCTAATTTTGTTTTAAAAGATAGAGGGATAGAGATCTTGCAAATTGTATACATAAGTGAACCCATGGGCGAGTAGTAGATCTCTAATTTGTACTGTCCAACTACAGGTATTTGCACAGTACCAATCTTAAGATAAACTTAACTATCGATTATAGAAAATATTTGGAAGTGTACCAACGTGCATGATAAGGGTTTTAAGCCAAAATTTCAAGGAACTGGTACCAATTTGAGAGAATAGTTGAGATCTCTAAGTTTCGAGGCGGATGAGGTGGTTTGTAGTTGTGTTTGAAACTTCGAGCAGTCTCTTGAGGCATATGGTTTGAATTTTTTCGGTTTTGTCGAATCTAACGCTTTACGTTATGCACTAAATTATGATATCTTGCTGCGTGAGATAACCCAAAGTACATGAGCACTTGATTTTCTCGCTTTTGGATTTTCTTTCCTGTGCTACATCGTAAAAACTCCACTCGATGAATATAGTATACCGAGGTAGGTGTATATTTTAACTACTTCTACTCTAGACCCGACGAATTTGTCCATAGAGCATATGGCTCCACCTTTTCTAAAGACTACAACTTTGTTTTTACTTAGGTTAGTAGCAGTCCAATTAAAATCACAATATTTACTCAAGCAGTCTATTTTCAGCTGCAGACTTAATTTGAACTCGGAAAGGATCACATTACGATCTACTGAATGCTTAAAACTTAAGCACACTCAGGTAAATTTCCAGTCGCAAAGAAATTCATCGATGTCACTTATATATAATGGGAATATCAATGGTAATGGGATCTCTCCTCGGAGGACCCCCTGGTTGACTTTGAAGGAATTTGTGAGGCCAAAAGAAGCACGGACCCGAAACAAATGTTTTTGTATGTTTTGCAGCATTTTATAACATTGGCTCTAACAACAATGGTGTGTAGCTTCGTCCAGAGTTTAATGTGTGGGATGCTGTCAAAGGCTCTGGCATAGTTCATAAAGAGGATAGTGATCGCTCATCACGTAATCGTCCACCTTCAAGTCTTTGATAAACTTGGCGAATTTTCGACTGACCCATCCATGATCTGTTATAGCGTTGTCCGTATTAAGTGTATCGTAAGGGTCAGATGCCACAATTGGCTTGGCAATGCGGGATTGACGGCACACTTAACAAGACAAGGTCTGGAGAAATGTTCATGCGTCGAGACTCACAACACAATCTGGGAATGGCTTAACCCTTCCGTGCCTACAGACACACTTGCACGTCTAAACCCAACGGCTGGACAGCGTGTCCTTATGTTAGAACATAGTGCAGAAAATGAAAGGGGCAGCGCACAAACGTGCTCCTGTATATATAAAAGTAAACCAATGTACGGTGCAGCAGCCTTTTGCGCATATTTTCTAAAAATTTCTGAACTGCCTCAGGACACTGTTATTAAAATTGTCAGATTCAGAACATGCCACACGGAGTTTTTGGTGGGGCACTTTTTAATTGATTTTCAAAAACCTTGTTATGTTTGAAATATTACCTCAGTTTGGGCCTTGCGATGATTCGAAAAGTGGGTCGAGTTTAGGATTACTACCACGTCTTGTAGATCCACAATAATTTTTAAGTTTTAGTTGTAAATTTAGGATTCTTTCCTGGGTTTTATGAACTAATAAACTTATTTGTTGCTGGTCGACAGGAAAAAATTATGCTAGTTTTCATGCCCTTCTTCCCTTTGTTTGGCTCTTTGAATTCTTCCTCCTGTTGGTGTATTTATGATCTTCATTCTCTAGCTATGCTGTTTATACTTTTTGAACGAATTTATATTTATTTTAGGTTCCAAAAAAGTAGATTTCGACTTCAAACCTCAAAGAATTATGAAAAATCTATTATGCTCGCGAATGTGTATGATTATAGCGCCCCTTACTGATGATATAAATATTACTATTAGACGCATGCTAAAAAGAGTAAATTGTGGCATTCAAAATATAAGTCTGCAAGAATATTTAACAAATAGATAAATCTTTTCTTCTAATTCAAGACTTCACAAAATTAGATTTTTCCAAACTAAACGTGAATAATTTATAAATCTATTTCTTAGATGGACTGAATATTTATGAGCTGTATATTTTTATATTAAAGTAATAGACAATATTCAGAAATAGGTTTTGGTTATCCATTTAATCAAAATTGGGATTTTACCAGCTTTCCATCGATATACGAACTCGTCCGACCGAGATATGTATTGCACCGGTTGTGAAATTCATAGTTACTAAGGAGGATTAAATACGTGAACAAATCCCAAACAAAACGCATAAGCATAATACATTAACACGTAATACAAGCATGTACATCTCAATAAATACATGCAATAAGTTAATTCACATACGAACTTGTAAGTACAATTCAAGACGACGGATTCTCTCT
>WJFA01003944.1:0-11645 GCA_009870155.1 Pseudobourletiella spinata | reverse complement strand
AAAAAATTGGCATAGGATTGTAGAAAGATCAAAAGTGACCAAGAGTGTTCGCAACAGATTGGTTAAGACCCGGTCGGAAAATTCCGATCCGTTCAAAAGATATCTTGTCTTCAGATGGACTTACGGACAAGACGAAAACATAAAGTAGCTGACGCAACGTAATAAACGGATGGGATTAGTGGTTTACAGTGCCGTAGCATCAGTCGTATTTCATGTCGAAACAGCACGATCGCGTGAGCCTGGAAAGTGTGACTCCTACAATTGCAGTGTTGTAGAAAGTCTCTTATCCGGACCGCGATAATTCCGTCCCTCGATTATCCCGCCAAAATTGGTCCTGGAGGAGTCCCATACTTTCATATAAAGTGCATGTACTAAGTACCCTTTAATGCGAATGCCTACAGTATGTTCACCAGGATTATTCGATCGCCTTTGCATGACTCCGTAACTTTTCCAAAATTATTTCCACGCCAGAATAATCCTCCACTCCCGAAATCATTGCAATCAAATTGATCAACTATAGTAGTTGGCACACTTAAGATCCCGAACATTTTGAAAAAAACGACCCCGGCATCAAATCCTGATTCCACTTTACACCACATGTTGTTTTTTTATGATAAATGATTTCCTCCTTTTTCTTGTCATGCTACTTCAAGTTACGCCATGAAAAAGTTAAGCCACAAGACGTTTCAATAGCAATACGGAAGCATAGGGAATATATTTTTATCTTGCTGCGACGGGCTGTGAAACAACACTACGCAGGACTCTCAAATGAATGATACATACACTGCGAGGAGGCAATGGAGCAGAGGGAATTATTGTGGAAACTCAAGTGTTACACCACTAATTCCATTGCTTTGGCGTAGGATGTGATGTGACTGGGTGAAAGTTATTGGGAAGGACAGGTGAGGGAAGGGTTCATGCCTGTGGACCACTTGGCTCGTACGTTTACTTCACTTTGATTTGATGAATAATGGAGCCCCTTTCCGCCGCGAACATTAGCACGGCAGAGAGTCGGCGAGTGGAGTGAGCTTATTTCCTTCGTCTCCCTTTTCCACTTTTTCCAAATTAAAAATTTAGGTCCCCTTTCCCACTCTCGCCATATATAGCATGGATCCCAGGGTAGGCACGTCGGAATCCCAGCCCCACCGCCACTCCTAAAAGCCATTCCCGCTCATTCCGCAAGAGTACATCGTGGCTCCAGTCTGAATTCTGCCCTTCCTCTTCCGAATAACAGGGATATTGTAAAATAGTGAAAGCAAGTTTGCGTAGTAGGAGGACCCTGGGGAGAGCAGCGGAGTCAATTTTTCTAATATATCCCAAAAAGCTCTTTCCAACAGATGGTAATCATTTTCAAAAGTCTTTTGTAAGCCAGGGAGGCTTTCCCCACGAAAAATACAAGGGAATATTGATTGGGGAAGTGAAAGATTTTTACTTTTACTACTACTACTACTACTACTACTAACGGCTCTTGCTACAAGAAGTACTGATTTCCACGGAACCCTTCTTTCACAGAGTACTTCCTGCATTCACTTCTACATTGCATCCTTCCTCCATCCTTTCTCCACGGAGGAGTGGGTGGGCGGAGGAGGACCTTAAGATTTTAATGCGTCTGGATTTTCCATGAGTGCTGATGTTTGAGCCCTCGTTGAATACATGCGTACGTATGAGGCGATATCATCACAATACTCAGCTTCTTCTAGACTTTGTCCGCCTGTCAATAACCAAATATCGCACGAACGGACTGATGAATTTTAATCCGGTTTTGAAAACAATACTGCTAATTTATTTTGCATCATCCCAACTGTTTTTCGAGATAGCCAATCAAGCAGTGAAAGCGTAATGGGGAAAAGATGGGACACATATTTTTTCCGAACGGGCAAAACGTGTACTGAACCTGTCTGAACAAAACATCTCAGGAATGGACCGACGGATTTTAATTCCGCATTCAAAAAAATTTCATTGTCGATCTATTTGGCATCATCCTATTGACTGTCAACACAATCAGTCAAGTAGTTCACTCACAGGAAATAAAGAAAAAAATGGCAAACATATTTCGCCTTACGGGGGAATTGCAGCGCCTGCCAAAACTGCCCCGTTGAAAATTGTGTATTTATTGACTGAGAGACTATCACTGCGCCTGTCCCAGTATTTACCAACGCTTGGCCGTTGGGTATGTACTCCGGTACGAATTTATTACGTGAAATCCCGGTTACACCATGGAGCGCGTGGGCAAACGAGCTACTAATATAACGCATATTGATTCTAGACTATATACTCCTGTGACGAGAAACGACAGAGCCGGCGCTGGGCGCTTCAAAGGACTCCATTACGCAAAGCTACTGTAAATGTGTGTGTGTGTGTGTGCGTGTGTGTGGAAGTGAGGAAGCAGTGTTCGTTGGGACAAAGGTGGATCCACGTGTATGTTATGTAATACCATTATTGTGGACATATCCATTGACGAGGATCTTCCGCTTACTCTGCCGAATTTGTTTATCCCTTTCACATCTCCCACACTTTGACAGGACGGGAGCTCAAGGTTCTGTGGAGTGCTAAAGAAACATGGTCATGGTGGGGGGGTAGCCTTCAGTGGGACCATGGGGGTGAGCAGTCCTTTTGACTACTGCTACTGGAAAGATGAATACATGTGACAGAGTCCTTGGCTCGTTTATACCCCCTACCCTTTGTGTAGTATCACCCACCTTGTTACCATTTTAAATTTTTCCGCTCACTTCAATCATGTCTTCTGCGCGGACGGTGGCATATTGGTTGGAAGGGAAATGTGAAAAGGAAATGAATACGTTTGGTTTTGGGTATAGGTTGTATTGTTTGGATGCGGGAGCAACTGACTGGGACACAAAGCAGTTTATGTTCCAGCTAAGGCGGCGTGGGATTTACAGAACAAAAAGAAAGGAAGAGTCTTCCCTTCCCGCCTTCCCCCATTTGATGGAAAAAACATAATGTGCTCCACAGGAATATGAAGACTGACATCGGGACTCTTTCTCCCTCGTCCCGCCCTCCATCATCTAATCCGTCACAAATCTCCCGACTCAACCCCCTTTTGTAAAGCTTGAGGGGGATGGGACGATGGATTTTGCTGGTCAAGGCATTTATCAAACTCCCTCAAGGACGTTCGTAGGTCAAAATAGAGCGACAGAGAGTAGGAGCGAGAGCCTAAGTAGGAGAAAGTCACCTTTAGCTAGCCTCTTGGATAGGGATCTAAGATGGAAAGAAAATCCTTTTTCAAGCACTTTTCAGTCCAGGGATTTATTACAACGCCTGCGCATCCACATTAAATGGTTATTTTTTTCCAAAGCAAGACAATTTGTAGCCTTGGGAAGAGCTGGAGAGAGCTACAAGCCGTTTTTTTCGCTGCACTACTTGCGAGGAATTTCTGGTCCGGCTACTGCGGTGGCAGGGCAAAGGAAGACGCCACCACGGACATCTTACATATTGCATATGTACATGTTGAAAGTTACCATCTGTTTGCTTCCTGGCTGTTTGCCCGGCTGGAGTAAGGGTAAACAAAGACGTACTAAATGGACTCCACCTCCGTGAGAAACAACGGCAATATTGACGACAGTATGTGGAGCCGTCCTTGGGTATCTGCTGATACTGTAGTTTTTCAAACTATCATGTTTTGCCTTGTCTGCCCACTATGACCCGAGGGGCGAATCCTTCTTTGGAAAGGTATTTAATGAGGAAATCAACTTTATTGTCAATTTTTTGCGGCATTCTGTTGCTCAAGTAATGGTTTGAATTGCGTATTATTGCGCATATTTAGCAGGATTCTCATAATGATGTGAAATCACTTTTCACTAACAAAGGACTGGGCTATTGCACGGAGTATATTTTAATCTGACTTGCTCGAACGTCAAATTACCGTTAATGTTTGCTCAAATTTCAGTTTTTTTTGAATCCATTCATTAATGTTAATAGTTTATTCAGTTTTTCAAGTTTCAATCTCACGATCATACCGCAGTATTACAGCCATTCTAAACAGTACTCACTTCCGAAGGGCCACTGGATTGAGGGTACTTAAAGCGTAGATGATTACGACATAAGAGAATGCACAACAAGCACTTCTCATGCTCCGAGCCATCCATGGAACGTCCGACGTTGAGACATCCAGCTTCTCCTTGGAGGAATCTTATCCCGTAGAACTTGAAAAATATGTCCCAATCCATGACTCCATGCCACAGTGTTCAGAGTCATCGTCATGCATTAATGACTCCCCAAGTCATGAAGATGTTGATACTGGCTGCGTACTGCTGAGTAAGCATGTTGACTCACGCGCGAGTCCAAGTTGGCGAGCTACTGCTGACGAGGCTGTATGGATGCAATGAAAACTTCTCAGCTGTAGTCCGTCAACCATGATTGCTGCATTTCAAAATCCAAATTTCCAACAACTACTTTTAACTGCACGCACTTAAGAGATTTGGCGTTGTTGTCATTTTCATTCCTTGTTGAAGTGAGAGCCTACACGAACTTTAGCTGTCATTTTTAATTGGAATGACGTTCCGTTAAGAAGCCTTTAGCTATTTTGTAAATGCTATTTGTAAATAATTGTGGACACGACCTGAAAATTGCGCTGCAATGTCTTTTCCGACGATCTCGTGTCCGTACCCGAAATGCTGGTACAGTGTAATCTTCATCAGAGTATATATGTTTTCATGAAATCATGATTTGATTTCTACACAACGGACATGGACGGTGTTTATCATATACAGGGTGTCCAAAATGATGTATTCGATTTGTTTCGGGAATAAAATCCAAACTACTTCTCAAGCTAGGACCATAAACAATGACTCAAATTAAATCTGAGTCTTTGGGATTGCACCTTCTAAAATACTGCCGAAATCACCGGGCTTGTTTAGAAATAGGAACCGAAAAACGAATTTTGGGGGTGTTTTAACATGGGCATGAACGGAAGCTTCAAGTCCATCCACAGAACAAATGGTCTGACACACAGTCATCAATTTGGCATTTTTCGGGAACTAAAGACAAGGGTAATTCGTTCGTAGTGTCGAAAGGTCATTTCATTGTTTTCCGAAGGTCGGGTCATCGGAGGTCACATTCTCAGTTGACGCCAAATTCCAACAAAAGGAGTAGATTTCTCTTGTCATAAGCTCTTGAAAAAATTCAATTGATGGCTTTGTTTCAAACCATTTTGTCTGTGGATGGATTTAAAGCTGCCGTTTACACCCATGTTAAAGCAACCCCAAAAATCGCTATTCGGTCCCTACTTCTAAACTAGCTCGGCAATTTCGGTGGTAATTTAGGAGATGCAATCCCAAAGACTAAGATTTAATTTGAGCCATAGTTTACGGTCCTAGCCTGAGCGGTTTGGATTTTATTCACTACAAAAATCGAATACACCATTTTGGGACACCCTGTACATATTCCAGAACCTCCCACTCCACGTTCACAAAATTGCTCACGAAGATCGTGTGATGGGAAAGTTGTTCCTGGGGTGAAAAACAACAGTTGGCAGGGTGGGTAGGGTACGAGAAAAGTTGGTGACACTTTCGTGCCCTCATCGCCATGGGAATCACTCACTCACCGGTTGGATCGTTTTTGGCATATAGGAGACAAAGTTTGTGCAGGAAGAGTTCCTCAAAGTTGATCTGCGACGAGTAGAGTGAAATGATTCGTCAGAAGTCTGACTCACTCACGAGGAACACCCACGGCCGGTTTACGGGATATTGAAACGGCATGTATATTATCGTTTTCAGCACTGTCTAAAACATAGAAAAGCGCCAAACTTTCTTGCGCATAGCGCAGTTTCGTCCCGAAAAAATAAATTTAAAGTTATTTTCGCGAAAACCAAAATGGAAATTTTCTTATGGGATTTAACATGGAAATTTTTTGTTTTCCAATGGTCCCTCCCTCCTTTGCACAATTTCAAGAAGATCATGACATGTGTCATCGAGTCGAGCAAAATAACTTTTTTCTGTGGAAAATACTAAAAATTGCATAGAAATTGTGCAAACAAAGGAATTCTACCTCTTTTGTGCAACAAATACAATTTTCCACGAAAAAGTTATTTTGCTCGACTCTACAACACATGTCACGATTTTCTTGAAATTGTGCAAAGGGGGGACCATCGGAAAACAAAAAATCCGCATGTTAAATCCCATAAGAAATTTTCCATGTTGGTTTTCGCGAAAATCAGTTTAAATTTATTTTTTTGCGGGACAAAACCGCGCCATGCGCAAGAAAGTTTGACGCTTTCCTATGTTTCAAACAGTGCTCACAACGATGGTCTACATGCCGTTTCAATATCCCGCAAACTGGCCATGGGTGTTCCTCGTCAGAGTATACTTCGAGTATATGCGTACTTGGAAATGGAATGAACTTGCGCAGATAGGATTGCATAACCCTTCTGCCCCACAACTACCTGCGAATCATGTCCCCATGTTTGACGCACTCGAGCATATACAGAAATACTCATGATGAGATTATATGAGGAGGATACTTGGTAGGGTACGAGACCCATCCGCACCGTTTAGTCTTGTCCCCATAGATACCAATGATTTTCCTCCCGACGAATCTCATTAAATTCCCAACAACCGAGCCCTCATCCAGCTAAAAATATTCCCGCAATGCAATGCAATGGAATCATTCACACATAGTGGGGAATGTGATCCACCCCATACTAGTGAGATTGCTGTAATTAAAGTCTTGGAGTTTATAACAAGCGAATGGCCTGAGCAAAGGTCCGTGTAGCTCCGTCCCCATAGTGAAAACTGGGGATGGATAGCGAAGAATGGGTTGACCTTAATTTTTTCCACGTGGCGAGTTCCCGGGCGGGAAGAAGGGCCCGCCCGAGACCAGACAATCCCCCCGGAGCCATACCACATTTCAGTAGTGATGGGCAGGTAGCTCGCTCACACTCAACCCCATCTGACATCACGAAGGGAGGCGAAGGATGTTACCGTCAAATATTCAACATGCCTGTCACCACCGCCGCGCCCCTCCTAACGTCTTTCGTCAACCTCCACTCCAATAAATATACGTATATGTATCTCTTGGCGGGAATTCAGTGGTGGTGAGAACTTTTCAAGTTGTCACTTCCACGAACAATTTTGGAGGAGCAGGAGGAGTCGTGAACGTGAGGCATGTATAAATTGTGGGAGCGGAGTGAGCGCTTCCGTCCCACTCTGCTCAACTCCGTCGTCGCCAGTCGTCGTCCCAACAACAACGTCCAAAAGTGAGAAAAGGGAATGGAAAAGTTTTCCCCACCAATAATAACTTCCAACCCCCGACGGACTCTCGGTGAGCGTGTGAGGGAATTGGCTTTCTCATTTTAGCAAAAGTGTCCCGGCCATTTGTCCCACCTGGAGTTGAGCACACATCCCAGGGATGTGCGAGGAATACGGAAGCAACTTCACCCGAGCTCAACCCCCGCATTCTAGCCTTGTTGACCAACGAGTTGGAAAACTTTCCTCCTTTTCCTCCATCATCATCATCATCATCATCACCATCATCATGATTATTCCCTGAATGAGTGAGAGGGAAGGTGGATTGTTAGTTAGATTATTATGAGACAATTGACCTCATCGCAGGACTCATTCATGCATTTGGTGTGGGGAAGTAGCAATCAGGAAGGACCTCACAATCCGCATGTGGAATATTGACATAGTTGCCGACGACGCCTCGACTGACTCGCAGCAGTCAGTCAGTCAGCCAGCCAGTAAATTCACACAGAACTCTTCCCCGGTGCACTTCGTACCTTGGGAGTTGATTGTGTCCCACCGTGTGTAGTATGGATGATTAGTATGCATAACCTGACCGAGCTCACTAGTGCTTCCATGCCTGCGGTATTCCTCGGTAAACGGAGGTAAAAGGAGCGGTAAACTTTTAGCCTATTCAAATTATAATGATCGGAGTGTGCTCACCGTCCAATTCGGCATCGAACCCAGTCCTTTTTGGAATATGGCGAAGCCCGCCGTCGGATCCACACCATTTGATGGCGAGGAGCAAGCTTATATACATGCTCCCAATTCTCCTCTAATCTCATCCTGTTTACCACTCGTAGATGTGATGATTTAACGAGCCAACTCCTCCACGAGCTCCTATCTTAATGTATTTTCCTGTCTGGATTCCGTGGAAAAGCCACATTACCAGAGTCGGCATCGAGCCGCCGATAGCATAGGGTTGCATGTCCTCCTGGAGGCTTCAGGCCGCCGGTGATGGTGAACAGGATGCTTCCATGAGCTCCATGTAATATGCAACGGAAGGAGCCCATCATTTGTGTCCCGTTTGAGANGTGATGGTGAACAGGATGCTTCCATGAGCTCCATGTAATATGCAACGGAAGGAGCCCATCATTTGTGTCCCGTTTGAGAGGCGGGCGGAAGAGACTTTTAATTCCTTCTGTGCCCGCACTTGAGACGACTCCCGAGGGGATGGTGGAGGGGAAAGTACTGTGAATCATGACGACGGGACTATTTATGAACTCTCATTCGGCTCTAAATCCGCGGACGGAATCACATGAGATATTAATGCGGGGGGTTTCTATACATGGACCGCCCTCTGGGATTCTCACTCCCCAAGTGCTTGGAAATCCTATGCACTTTCCCCACTCTTGTTAGTACCAGTGAACTTGTGGATATTTACCATAGGGGCAGGACTTTCTCCTTAAATTATTCCTCCATCCCATTGAGTTCGTGGGCAATGACCAAAAAAATCTGAGGCCGAAGGGAACTAAAGGTATTCGGGAGGCCGGCTCACCTCAGTACTACAATTTTGTCCGAACACCTTCAATCCAAGAGTAACTAATGAGTATTGTAGTTGATGTTGACATGTTGAGTCTTTTAAATTTTGTCCGATAGGACGTTCTTCCAGATCCGCACGTGATGGTTCCCAAGATGTACACCAATCACATATGGTAGTTTGGCGTGTGAGAGGAGTAAATGGGGGATGTGGGAAACTTCCCCGATCCGTAGTCTCCTCAGCCAGATGGCACGCGGGCACGCGCCGTTGGACTATTGAAAGTTTTGTACGTTACGTTGGTGACGTAGTTTCTACGGGTTGCCCATGACCAGCTAAGCATGTGACGACTGCACAACATATGATCAAGTAATTTCTTTGTTCAAACAGAGCACGTCCTCCCATACCGCAGGCCGAACCGTACGGATGGCCGGGCAAGGCTCCGCAGCACTTGTGCTCGCCTCCAAGCACCCACTCAAAATTCTTGGTCGTCATTTCATGCGGAGCTAGGGATGTCGTAGATGATGATGATGATGGTGGTGGTCGTGGTGGTTTGTTCATGGTGATGAAGAGCTTGAGCCACTGACTGCTAAAGTTGTGCGCCAGGGAATATAGGGGGAACATGGGATGGCTGGCTGGTCAGGACGTTGGATGAGAAATGCTGGATGGACAGCGTGTACAGACCGGACTGTGTAATGTGCGCACTGGAGTGTGTGCAAGTGTGGAGGCAATGCTGTAGACACGATCGGAGTGACTGGCAACAAATAGTGGTTTAATAAAAAATAAAACTTGTTGTGTAAAAGAAGGAATTATTATTGGTCCCACAGAAGAGACTGACGAGAGAGCACTCAAGGCCTCTTTACGGCACATTAGAAGGGCGTGAGTACCATCGTTTTGAGCACTGTGTGAAACATAGGAAAATGCCAATGGAATTATTATTGGTCCCACAGAAGAGACTGACGAGAGAGCACTCAAGGCCTCTTTACGGCACATTAGAAGGGCGTGAGTACCATCGTTTTGAGCACTGTGTGAAACATAGGAAAATGTCAAACATTCTTGCGCATGGCGCTAAAAATTGATTAAAAGAGATTTTCGCGAAATCCAAAATGGAAATTTTCTTATGGGATTTAACATGGGAATTTTTCGTCTTTCAATGGTCCCCCCTTTGCAGAATTTCGAGAGACTCATGACATGTGCTCGGAACTCGAGCAAAATGACCGTTTTGTGATGTTTTCCACAAAAGTGTTATTTTGCTTCTATGCTAAAATCCCATAAGAAAGTCCCAGTTTTTCACTATTTTCCCTTTTGGCTCGCAACGCACTGAAATGTTGAAAAAGTGTGAAATGTGGAATTTGTTAGTCATCAAAGTACATATTACTCGCATACAGCAAAGGGCTAGTAAATTTTTTGCGGTTATTTTTTTCAAAAATCACTCAAACTGAAAAAATGGGATTTTCTTATGGGATTTAACATGGGATTTTTAAGTGAAGACGTACACCCCCTCCCCCTTTTGGTACCTGAGTGATGACCCACTTGTGCTTTGGTGACAGTTGGGGGAGTTCCCTTGTCAATGTAAAAACCCTGGCCTCCTCCCACAAGACATTGCGTGATGACGGGAATAGCAGTGCTGGGAACAACCCTGTGTCCCACAATAGTGATGCACAATGAGCGCATTGACATGACGGTCATATATCTCGCCAGCGACGGTGTGACAGCCGTAGCCCGAGGCCGCCATAAAATTTCCCCGGATGGGGATGGGGATCCCCTCCTGCTGCTCATCCTTGCCGTGCAATATGCACCGAGGACCCAGCAGCCGCCTATGGAAATATCCACACAGAGATATCTGAGCCCCTCATAATCAGACGGAATAATGGATGGGGTTGGGGAAAAGCCTGCGTACACGTCGTCGTCCACTTTGCCTCCTCCTCGTTGTGGCCATGAAGGCACAGTTGAGTGTCCTCCTTTGAGAGACTGAGCGCCCAGCTTATTTACCATTCCCTTTTCCCTCATGGCGACAGCCTTGATGACGACGGTGGTGGAGAAGGGGGAGTCAAGTATGGTAAAAATTGCATGTCAGCCCCCAATTACTCTCAGCCGAGCACACCCCGCTCCTGATTTTCAATTCCACTCACTCCACTACTCTAAATTTATAGGGAGGAGGGAGCCGCTCCTGCGACTGCCTCTGTCCGTGCACGTCCGGGGAGTAGACGGCTGGACCGGTCCGACCCTCACCGGCCACTCTATCTACATGCGAGCCCTTTCACATTGAGGAGTTAGTGAGGAAGAGGGGACAAAGGCTCGGAATTTTCCGGCAGACACAAAAGGCGGTCGGGGGGGGGACTATTACTACTACTACTACGGACTGAGGAACATTTCCCGTCCCCGCCTGACCTAGATAGCCGCTCGGGTCACGTATTATTATTTTTATTATGCTCCGGGCTCACAAAGGGAAACATGGGGTGGGCCGGTATCTTTTGATTCCCACCGTCGTCGTCCACCACGTCGCCATAGCGTGATACAAAAACAAGCCTTCACGGAAATCCAGTGTTCCCTCACACCCAATTTTCCAACTCTCTGTCATATGGTTTTGGGTAGGCTTGAGCAAGTGGCGTGGCGCGGCGGGGTCTTCCCAATCACATTGCATTGCTCAGCAAGACTCTATCCACAGTAGTGTATACATGGATGGGGAATTGGTTAGTTATTATTATCACTATTATTGTTATTATTATTATTATTTTCTTATTCAAACCCACACTTTCCCCATTGTGATTCCCTTTCCGTACGGTGAACGAAATGGAAAGTCATTTTCCGAGTCCGTACACTCACAGATTTGTCCCGTTCTCATTATAAGTTACCTGCACTACTACGGCTATCACGTAGCATTACCTTTGTGAATCTAAATATAAGACTCAAATTCATTCCATTCAAACGAA